>PVKS010007682.1:0-71755 GCA_004027875.1 Aplodontia rufa | reverse complement strand
CTCAGTAGCAAGCATTGGGACTCTGAAGAACACTTACATACCGCAGGTTATTTTCTCCATATTCAGGTGGAGAAACATCATTATCTGAGTACAGGTTCAGGAACTTTAAACTCTTTAGCTGGAAACTTTGGCTCAGGGTCAAGCTCACAGAATTCTTGAACTCATTCAGAGATACCAGTAACAATGTGCTGGGGGCCTCATTTAGTGGGAAAGTAACTACTTCTTCCCTTCTCTGCACACAATGAAGGGAACTTTATAGAACAGCTCCCAGCCTAAGTTCTTTGCCCAGTGCTAGGGCCGATGGCTTTTCAGGTTTTCAGTGTCCTAGGAGCAGAAACAGTGTGGGTGAGGACAGTCCAGGGAGCTGCTGCAAGATGAGGAGATTCTATTGAGTCTGGGAAGCAGTGTGCATATTCCAGAAAGCACTACTCACAGCCTCGCTCTCTTTTATGACATAAATGAAGAGCCGCAATCCAGCTGGTGCTATTGGTGGGGATGTTTTGACTTATTACCTTAAAGAAAAGTTAAGATTTTACTATCTTAAAGAAAAGGTCAAAACTTCTAGTACAGGCCTTAACCCTGCTATAAATAATGAAATTACTAACTTAAGCAGAAAGTAGTTGACAGGCAACTGAAAGGAAACTGGGGATCAAGACAGATGTCTTAAGACAAAAGGTGAGGAAATTTTCTTTCTTTCTGTTGCTCCAGAACTGATTCAGTGAAATTAAAATTTTTTTCAATCAGTATTAAAATTGATTAAAGGTAAATGGATGGCAATGGAAGAAATTATGCTGAGCAAAATTAACCAAACCCTGCCATTCAAGGGTCAAATGTTTTCCCTCATGTGTGGAGGTCAAACAAAACCCAGGCTTACGTGAATGGTCAAGATCATGTACTAGATTCACCAAAGTCAAAGCAAAACATAATCTAAGGGAACCATAGATATGTGGGGGTGGGGAGGAGGGAAAAGGAGGAAGGAGAGATAGGGAGGAACCCAGGGAGGGAATCATTAATGTTGCTTACTCTTTACTCCCCTGAGAATCCAAATAATACTTATGCAATCATTTAATTCTGAAAAATGCACAATATATATATATATATATATATATATATATATATATATATACATACACACACATACACTCTAGCACTGGGCAAAGAACAGAGGTTGGAAGCTGTTCTATGAAGTTCCCTTCATTATGTGCAGAGAAGGGAAGAAGTAGTTACTTTCCCACTAAATGAGGCCCCCAGCACATTGTTACTGGTATCTCTGAATGAGTTCAAGAATTCTGTGAGCTTGACCCTGAGCCAAAGTTTCTAGCCAAAGAGTTTAAAGTCCCTGAACCTGTACTCAGATAAAGATGTTTCTCCATCTGAATATGGAGAAAATAACATGCGGTATGTAAGTGTCCTTCAGAGTGCCAAGGCCTGACTACTGAGGAATGCTGCCCACACCTGGGCTCTCCAGCCCCTCCAGCCAGAGACTGCTGGTACTGTAAATGCTTGGAAGCTGGTGGCTTTGTCCACACTTCCCCAGATACTAGATAGACTGATATTCTTTTTCCAGACTAAAGTACTTTATTATCTTGTAGATATATTTCTATTTTCTAAAAATATAGCCTGGCAATTAAGTAAACTAGGCATTTTTTTCTATCTAGAATTTTGACTTTTTTTTTCACACTTATCGGCAAAGTTCAACTATTGATCATGTTATTACAAGAGTTTTAGTCAAAAAGACCAAAGCCCATGTCATCCTCTGGCTCCTGGGATTCTTTTTCTTTGCTTCCACTTTCTTCTTCTCAGCAGGGACAGCTGTGGTGAAGGGGAGGCAGGACCTCCTGCTGGCCTGCACCAGTTGCAAATGAGGCTCCCAATGTTGACATAGGCCGGGGCCTTTGCAAACAAACCAAGCCAGAAAGGTTCCACATTTACACCAGCTGCTTTGATGAGGGCATTGATTTTATCCTCCATGAGGGTCACCTCATTGTCGTGGAGGATGAGAACAGAGTAGATGCAGGCCTTCTCCAAAACAGAAGCCATGGTGCTCAGTGCTCAGTGCTTGTTGCCAGATGAAGTGAGGGCCTCACCCCAACGCAACCTTAGCTTCTTCCTCGGAAGGACCGAGCACCTTGGCAGCAGCTGAGGAAAGCTTGACTTTTATTTAAATCCTGATCAGATTTTACTAACACTTTCACATACCAGCCAGGGACTGGTTAAAGAAACTTTAATTAATATCATAGTAGTATAATTTCAAGCTAATATTCTCAGAATCCTTTCTTTAGAAAGCTATTGCTTTATTTTACAAAGTGATTGCATTAATCAGCATTGGAAACAAATGTCTATGATTAGAATTTGCGGATTTTCTCCACTTCAGTTTTCCACACTACAATTCTGTTGTATTTTTGTGTACTTTCCTTCAGAACAAAAAAGGTGGATAGTAATTTGCCATAACATCATTTTCCTTTTTTTTTCCTTTTTTTTTTCCAGTTCTCAGAACTGAACCCATGGACGTCTTGCCACTGTGCTACCTCCCCAGCTTTTTTCTTTTTTTTTAATTTTGAGACAGGGTCTTACTAAGTTGCTTAGGGCCCCACTACATTGCTGAGTGGCCTTGAACCTGTGATCCTCCTGCCTCAGCCTCTGGACTCACTGGGATTACAGGCCTGCACACATGGCATTTCAATGGTGTCTTAAAGAGGAGCACTGATTTAGGCACCGAGCCTAAAGACAATGATCCTAAAAGCCAGCTAAGGTTGCAGGACTCTGTGAAAACCACTCAAACAGTCTCAGTTTCAGTTTCTGTCACCTGTGACAATAAAAGATTAGGCTTGGTGCTCACTGGGGACCTCTCTAATTCTGCAAGCCTGAAAAGCTTTCATAGAGAGAATGTACTTTGGCAACAACTAACCAGGTATATTTTTTTGGAGTGTTAATGATTGATAGGTTGTGACACTGAAATCAGTAAAACACGAATCAAATATTTACACATTCTCCCATGCAGTGAATTTTCCATTATGGGAAGGTATTGGGCAATGGAAAATTTCTCAAATACTTTTACTGGAAGAGACTAATTAGGCTCAGTTTTTTGTTGCTATTATGTAAAGCTCATTCTAGAGCATTAATGATATGTGAAACCCTCTGTTTATTCATAGACTAAAATACCACATTAAAATTTTTAGCAATTTGCTCTCAGGCTAAGATGCTTATGATTTGTCTAAGAATAGACTGCTTTTCTTTACATAGGATGATGATTTTACCTAAAAGCCCAAATCTATTGTCATTAGTATTGTTAACAATTGTAACTCAAAATGTCAACAATGTTTTCATTAATTGCAGCGCAGTTCCTTGAAGTTGGCCTAAAATGGAAGTCAGAAATCAGGGTTCATGTTCTCAACCCAGACACTGGCTGATACAACAGTAAAATGTCCAACTATTTCAGTTAGCTTCAAAAGATGGAAACAATACCTTTCAACTGACCATTTCAGTTCCACCTGAGACCTGGAACAGACCAGTTAACTGTGTTGCAAGAATTAGTATGGAAAACACCCAGCTGCCTAAATGGTTACTGAAGTACATTATAGATTGATGATCGTGCTACTAAATTTTCAATTTTCTCTTTAAATTTGCTACCTGTCCGTTTTTTCAGGATGAATTCCAAATGCTTATCATCTATCTTTTAAAAGCAGACTATCCCTTTACTTATCCCAAAGTAACCTTTTAGAGGCTATAGTGATACCTAATAATGCTGGAATTTAGGGAGTTGATGTCCAAGTCCACATTTCCCTTATATACACCATCCCTTGTGTAACACACTTTTATCCTATCTCCTTTCAGATCTTTTCCACATCAGAATCCTCACCTTTTAAATCTGCCTTTAAATGCAAGTCTTCCATCCCATAATTTTTACTTTATTCTTCCTAATAACTTTTCTAATAATATCCAAGTTTTCATTTGCCTCATGTTAAAATAACAAATTGAGAAATTAGATGCAAATCTTTATCCTTGAATGCAAATTGATATCTCAGAATCTTTTAGCTTGAAATCGTACTTCTACATTTGTTTCTGAATACTGACCGTTACAATTGACCACACTATTATTTGTCACATCCTTGTTCACTTCTATTATTAGGAGAAAATTTCTTAGTTCCTCCTCTTCTACTAGTACATAAGTGGAAATCATTTCCCAGAACACAGCAGCCCACGGAGGCATAAATCACAATGGCAATCAGATGGGAGAATTTCTTCCTGTTCTGTGCCAGCATGTCTCGTGGAAATCCGAGCCTCCCAAAAATCAGGAATGTGTTCTGGACTGTTGGCTGCTCTGTTCTGTTTTATCCCCCGAGGTGATAACTCCTGTTGCCCTTGTTGCCTGTCATAACCAAAGCAACTATTGGGGGAACCTCTCCTGCCCCACACCAAAACACGCACACTACTGCAGGCCATCTGAGTCTGCACCAAGCACCTGGTGTGAGAAGCCCACGTGTGCCCCTGGAGAGCTTCTGTCTTCTGGAGCTTCTGCCACTGTCCTGCTATCTTGTACTTTAAATATCTCTAATCTTTCTGATTTACTTGTTCTCCATGTACTCCTTCATTCTGAGGTTTAACTTTGCATCCAAGGAGACTGAACTAAAGAAAATTCTTCCTCTAAACTGTAGCAAACTAAGCCTGTGAACATAAACTTTATGAACTTTCTCTTCTCACATAACATTATTACTTGTCAAATTCCTGTTTCCAAAATGTGTTCCTCATATACATGACCTACTTTAATCTTTATAAGCACCCTCAGAATAGGTAGTGCTGCCATTTTACGGATGAAAACACAGAGGTATCAAGAAATTGAAATAATTACCCTGACGCTGGCCTCAAACTTATGATCTTCCTATCTCAGCCTCTTGAGTCTGGAATTACAGTTGTGCACCATCAAGGAATAAATTCTGATGTTCTTTAGCACGGTACAGTGACAACAGTTCACTACAATTTATTATACACCTTATAAAAACCTTGAAGAGAGGAATTTGAAGCTTCTCAACAACAGAAATTATAAATGTTTGATAAATTTTTGTGCCAGTTAAAATTTGAACATGGAATAAGTGGACTAAAAAAAGGCTCATGGTTATTTTACAAGAACACTTGTTGGATATAGATGAAAAGTTATATATCATAGAATGATATATGAAAATCCCTTATGCCATTACACAAGATGAGTTGTTATGTTTGAGCATAATCTTCCTAATATATTGTTAACTTTTGTGAAAGATTATTACAATACTTTGAGTACATTTGTGTCTTGGGGTTTGTGTCAAGTTAATTATACCAATGTGGCCTCCATGAAATATGATAAATGATGTTAAGTACTTTGTGGAAGTTAAGTTTTTCATAAATTTCTTTTAAAAAAGGAAAGTCAGGGGCTGGAGCCGTGGCTCAGCAGTTAAGGCTCTTGCCTGGCATGTGCAAGTACACAAGTTCAAACCCCAGCACTACGTACATAACAAAGTCTCAGAGCAACTAAAGCCATGTGAAAAACTAAATAAAAATTGATTCTCTCTGTCTCTGTCTCTCTCTCTCTCTCTCTCTCACTATCCCCTCTTTCTTAAAAAAACAAAAATAAATAAATAAATAAAAAGGAAAGCCAATACTTGATTATTAAATTATGATTTTTAAAATCCTTGTTTCCAAAAGGATTCTTGCAAAATAAATAAAGCATGAACAACTAAAAAAAAATTTTAATTTCTCTCCAGACCCCAAAATCCTGAAATATGACTCTATTTCCTGGTAATTTTTCTTCAAATATGCTACATCCTTAACATTGCATTATACTGCCTCAGTTTCAGGAAACTAGAACCTTGGTCCTGTGCTGCTTCTCCACAGGCATGTCCAGACCTACTTGAATCTTAAGGTAAACGCAGTTGTAGTTTCAAATCCAATTTTTACATGTAAATGTGTTAGAAAGTAGTCAAGGAAGCTTGAGCTACAGAGGCAGGCAGAAAAAAAATCAATCTATACAGTATTATTAAAAAAAATATGTATAAGTAGTGTATCATTTCTACACATACTAGTGCCAATCCCTGAGTTTCATTTTTCTTCCTCCATAAAATTGGTTAATATTAGGCATGTCCTTCTCTTTCCTCTGTAACCTTTAAAACTCTCTCTTTCTCTCCATCTATCTCTTCTCTTTCTCTCCCTCTCTTCCTCTTTTTCTCCCTCTTTGTCTCTCTCTTTCTTTTCCTCTTTTCTCTCTCTCTCTTCTCTCTTGCCTCTCTCTCGCTCTTCCTCTTTCTTTTCCTCTGTCTCTCTTTCTTCTCTCTCCTCCCTCCCCACTCCCATATCCTTTCAAGAAGCCATGAATAAGCCTTCTCTGCAGCATCACATTGCTTTAGAGTATCTTCAAATCTTTCTTCCCCAGTGGGCTGTGAGGTACTTGAAAACAAGGGTTATGTGAATGTGGTGGTGATGCGGGGTTTTTGAGATCAGGCCGGATTCTCTGCTCCCACTGGTGAATGGAGTCTGGGCCGCTACAGATTCCAGCAGCCAAAATAGCCCACCTCTAGTGTTTGCAGCCATTCCCAGCTAAAACTGGAAATTTGGGCTGGCTGCAGGTGTTTGCAGCCGAAAGTGTTAGCAGCTCTCCAGCTAAAAGCTGGGTGTTGCAGCTCTTGGTATGGTGGAAATTCATCCCGGGAATTCAGCGCCAATCTTCTGGGTTCTTGTCTCATGAATTTGAAGAATAAAATCCATGGACAACCATGGAAGGAGGAGTAAAAGGAGTAGGATTTATTTAGGAAGAAGAGTAGAGACTCCGCAAAGCAGAGTGGTACCTGGAAGCAGGACACCCTCTAATGGAGGTTAGGCCAGGGGTTATATAGATTTGGGGTATGAGCATAATTGACATTCATGCAAAGCAGGCATTGAGAAATGCATCAACTCCATTGGTTAAAATCTATGTAAAATAGGCATTCAAACTGGTCAAGAGCACCATTGGTTAAAACAAAAGGTGGCAAATACTTCCTACTACCCACCTGTGACCAACCCTATTTCTTAGTTGGGACTAGGGTGAGCCTCAAGTTCTTTTTGCATTTGAAGGCCTTGAGCATGCCTGTGACACCCCCATCTTAGTTTGGACAAAGGTGAGCCTCATGGTCTTTTTGCATTTGAAGGCCCTGAGCATGCCCTGTCAATCACTCTCTGCCTCTACCAGCTAGCTCTTGGATAGGGGCCCTCTGTCCTGACTACCTAGCCATTTCACTGTCTCTCCTAATCTGTCTCAGTGGTACATCCCTTATTTCCAGAGACTCAGGAAGCTGAGGCAAGAGGATCACAAATTTGAGGTCAACCTCAGCAATTTAGCAAGACCCTGTCTCAAAATAAAATGTCTAGGGATATAGCTCAGTGGTAAAGGTATGCTGGGGTTCAGTCCCCAGTATGGGAAAAGAGAGAGAAAAAAGAATGAGTGGGGGGGAAGAAAAGAAAACAAGAATTGTGTCTTACTCAGAGCATATGCCTTGTGTCAGAAAATAAGAATGCTTGGAAAAACCCATTAAGACACGAGGATTTGTGTGGTTCTTCATCTCAAGAATTCAAAGAATGAGGGTTAGAGCTGTGGCTTAGCAAATATGGCGCTTACGTGGCATGCATGAGGGTGCTGGTTCAAAACCCAGCACCACCACGTACACAATGAAGGGTCAGAGCAATGAAAGCCACATGAATGCCTACATAAAATTGATTCTCTCTTTCTCTCTGTGTCCCTTTCTCTTTAAAAAAAAAAAAAAATCAAAGAATGAGCTCAATGGGCACCAAGGGTGAGATCAAAGTAATGGGATTTATTAAATAGAAAGGAGAGCTCCCAGAGCAGGAGGGTTCCCAAGGAGGGTTGCTGATGGGTGCCTATTGTCTTGGGATTTATATGATAATGTTAGAAGTGGATCAGGTGATCACAAGCTAGATAGAGTTTTTAAAGAAGTAGATCTTTGGGGCTGAAGCAGTGGCCCAGTGGTTATAGCATTTGTCTGGCATGCATGAGGATGCAAGTTCAAACCCCAGCACCAGGTGCACAATGAAGTGTCAGAGCAACAAAAGCCACAGGAAAAACTAAATAAAATTGATTCATTCTCTCTTTCTCACTGTCCCTCCCTCTTTAAAAAAAGAAAGGAAAGAGAAAGAAAGAACGAAAGAAAGAAAGGGAAAACAGAAGTAGATCTTTGAGAAGTCACACTGAGGCATCCGGTATTCACATTTCCCCTTGTCCAATCAGGGTATTATAGATCACCCACCACTTGGCCTCAGGGAGTGGCTCAGGGTTCTGGAGCTTACCTTCAGATGTACGTGAAGGTACGGCTCTGCAGTCACTGGTCAGGAGCTGTCTATTCCACTTGTAAACTCCTGATGTTTAACCCTATATACCCAACATATGTCTCTCCTGCTCTCATCATAACTAATATTCGCCTTACTAACCTTAGATTTTGATTTTGATTTTCAAAGTCTTATTACCTAAGCAGTTTATTTCAAACTTCTCATCTCCGTGTCTCTAACAACAGAGTGTCCATAAGCTTAAATCTATAATGTACTTGCTATCAGTTCAAATTTTGATATCTTAACAATTTATTTCCATTTGCTATGGTCTATAACATAACTCAGTGTGTCCAAGATCATAGTAGATGGGATCATGGAATTCAGAGAACTATATTTCTTACTTCACTAAGTATAGATTTATGTTCTGGTACAGCTTAGGAGAAAATATGAGCAGTTAACCAAGCCATTGATTTCATGGGGGTTTTTTCTATTTTTTTAAACAAGAATTATAAAAGGGGCAATTTAATAACTAAATATTTGGGAAACACTATTATAATAATTCCATTTTCTTTTGATAGAAGAAAAAAAGTGACTCTGAAGCTAGGCAAGAATTTAAATCATAGATTCCCACTAATAATTGCATAATGTGGGCGGATTTCTTAATCTCTCTGTACCAGTTTCCCCATCTTCCAGGAAGAGATAATAATTGTGCCTACCTTGTACAGTTGTGAGAATTAAGTGAACTGATACACATTAAGCATCGAAAACAACGCCTGACACATATTAAAAACTATATGAGTGCCCAGTGCAGCAACCCATGTCTGTAGTCCCAGTAACTCAGGAGGCAGAAGCAAGAAGATTTCAAGTTCCAGGGCAGCTTTGGCAATCTAGTGAGACTTTATCTCAAAATTTTTAAAAAATATATATTTTTAAAGGGCTGGGGATATAGCTCAGAGGCAAAGTGCCCCTGGGTTTAATCCCTGTACTAAAAAGAAAAAAAGAAAAAAGTAATACATATGCATTTTGAAAGTATTATTATTATTATTATTATTATTATTATTATAAAGAATTTTTTTCATGACAGAGTACAATTTAGGTCCCACCAAGTCATGCCACCAGATCATGACACCTTATCTTGTTCTACCTCTAACCATGTACATGGCTACACAAATCTAGAAGAGTTCATATTCTTATTTGAGAAGCAAGTTGTGCTCAATCCTTTTTTTTTTTTTAAGAGAGAAGGACAGTGTGAGAGAGAGAGAGAATCAATTTTTATTGAGTTTTTCACATGGCTTTCGTTGCTCTGACACTTAGTTGTGTACGTGGGTTGCTGGGGTTTGAACCCGTGTACTTGTGCATGCCAGGCAAGCACCGTAACCACTGAGCCACTGCTCCAGCCCCTCAGTTCTTATAAACATATTTAGTGTTCAACAATCCCCCTCTAGTACTAAAACATTACTAAAAGCAATAATTTATTTTATCTTGAGTCTTTGCAGTCTTGCAAGAGCTTATGCGTGATCGCTGACTCTATATTTATAAAGCATAATGTTATCTGTGAAACCACATTGCCAGGGAAAAGCAGGCCGTGCTCTTATGTTCCCAAAGTAGGCTTTGCTGTAAGGAACCTTTAATTGTGCCAATAACAATATGTAGGTAATGACATAGGGGTTAAACACCAAACTTTATATACTGCTTTGTAGTTTAACAAAGTGTTTTCAACATATTGTCTATTTAATAAAAAGCAATCTGTGAAAAACTGGTGTGTCTACTTTGCGGATGAGAAAATTTTGTTTCAGAAATATTAAGTAACAGACCAAAAAACACTAATCCAAAAGTAGTACCAAATCACAACAAGAATAAATGCCTTTATCTTTATCTTTTCTTTTCTTTTTTTTTTTTTTTTTTTTTTTTTTTTTTTTTTTTTTTTTTTTTTTTTTTTTTTTTTTTTGCTGGTAGGGAATTGAACTCAGGGTGTTTTACTTTTGAGTTACATCCCCAGCCCGTTTTAAAAATTTATCTTACAACAGGGTCTCACTACGTTGTCCAGGTTGGCCTCAAACTTACAGTTCTCTTGCCTCAGACTCCTGAAATGCTGGGATTACAGAAGTGTGCCAACAGGCCTGACCTTTATCTTTATCTTTTGAGTTTAATGATGATTTGGATGTGCTTCGAAATAATCCATTTGTGAAGGGAGTATAGATGACAACAACTTGGCCAGAACCTGATAATCGTTAAAATTGGGCGATGGTTATACAGGGATTATTATCTACTTTTACACATTTTTAAATTTAACATAATTTTTTAAATATTGTTTTAAAAGTGTTCTTAAAATAAAAATGTGAGTATATGAATCCTGGCTATATTCTTTGTCTGCTATATGTCATTGGGTAGGTCTCTGGTCAGTTTCCTTAGATGTAAAATGAAATTAATAATAATACCTCCCTCATTGGGAAGCTGTAAGAATTAGACAAGCTATTGATGTAACTATTGTATTTATCCATAATGTGGAGTACTTTTATGATTTTTCCATAATAGGCTAATATTTCATTTGAATAATATATTAATAAATTCATGTATTTCTTCAGTAAATAAACACTTAAATGATACATAAGCCATACTCCAAGCACTGGTATTTTGGAGGCAAACAAAATAAGTGAAGCACCCAGTCTCACTTAGCTTAAATTCTAGAGGGGAAAAAAAGAGAAATGTGTGTATGTATACAATGTATTAAATGTTAATGGAACCGGGCACAGAGGCACATACAGGTAATCCCAACAATTTAGGAGGCTGAGGCAGGAGGATATAAATTTCAAGGCCAGCTTCAGCGACTTTGTGAGGCCCTGAGCAACTTAGCAAGAACCTATCTCAAAATAAAATATATAAAGGACTGGGAATGTGTCTCAGTGGTTAAGTGCCCCTGAGTTCAATCCCCAGTACCCTTCCCCCCAAAAAAGTATGTTAATGGAAAAAATATAGCAAAACAAATGTGATAAAGAGTAACTAGAAGGGAACAGCAATTTTATACAAGATCAAAGAAGTGGCAAATGGTGTACATAGTCATCACTAAAATTAAGTTATATAAATTTTATACTTTCATGTTGATCAACTTTCTATCACAAAATACCTGAGACAATCAATAGATAAGGAGTAAAGGTTTATTTGGCTCATAGTTTCAGAGGATTCAGTCCATGGTTGCTTGGCCCTGCCACTTTAGCAGGGAGCATGTATATGATGGGGTAGGACTGCTTACCTAATGGCAAGGAAGTGGTGGGGTGGGGAGGGGCTGGGGTTCCAATATCTCTTCAAGGGAATACCCAAAATGACCCAACATCCTTCCACTAGCCCTACTTTTAAAGGTTTTACCACCTACTAATAGCATTATGGGCTAAAAATCAAGCTTTTAACACATGAGCATTTGGGGGCCACTTCAGATCCAATCTATAGCAATTTTATAAAAAACAAAGATAATAAATATTTAAGACCTCCTAATTATTATATTACTACATCTTGCTATTACCCACACCCTTCAGATTATTCAAGTCTATTATGTCTGCTAATGGTATGCTACTACTGCACGTCTAGCCCATTCCAGCCCCACTTTCTGTGACATTTTAGTAGATTGAGATTGGCCATGGTAAGAGTATTTACACTTAAGGAAATTCACTGAAAACAGCAAACCACGATGTACTGTACTGTTAATTGATAATGACTCTAAACTTAAGAAAATAATGAATAAAATATCAAAAATGCAGATTAAATTTAGGATGGTGTTATCCATGTACATTTAAGCATAATACCTTTTTTACCTAGCGGCCTGGTTGCTAACCATGTACTATGATGCCACAAGATAAACCTTTCTAATAAAGTTATCTTGATTAATTAAATAATGAAGAGGCTTGGAGATAAGAGTGAGCCTTGCAGATATCCTGGAGAAGAGGATATTATGTTCCAGACAGAAGAAGCAGCAAGCAAAGGCCACTGGTGTCCGGAACTGAGTGAGCCAAGGGAATAGGCTTGTGGACAGAGAGGTAGACAACGTCGGGTCTTATTGTGCCTTATAGATAATTATATGGACTGCCTTTTAATGTAAGCAAATGGAAACCCCCACAAGGTTATAAGTGGAGAAGTAACCTGTTCAGAATTACATTTCAGTAGGATGCTTTGGCTGTTTTGGAAAACACAGAAACAGAAGGACCATTTAATAGACAATAATCCAAGGGAGGAGTAAGGATGGCTTCCACTACTGGGGTAAGGAAGATGTTGAAAATGCTCACCTCTTAGATATATGCTATGATTTTGATATGAAGTATCCCCCATGCTCATGTAAGTGGCAATGCAAGAAAGTTCAGAGGTGAAATGACTGGTTTATGAGAGCCTTAACCTAACTGGTACATTAATCCACTTTAACGGATTAACTGGGTGGTAACTGCAGGCAGGCAGGGAGTGGCTGGAAGAGGTGGGTCTCTGGAGGCGGCCCTTCAGGTACGCATTTTGTCCCTTCGCCAAGCTTAGACTGCCTTTGCTTCCTGACTGTTGTGTCCTGAGCTGCTTTCCTCTTCTGCCGTCATGTTCTGCCTCCCCTTGCATCCAGAGCAATGGAATTGGCCATCTGTGGACGAGACCTCTGAAACTGTAAGCCCAAAATAAACTTTTCTAAAAACACTCTTGTCATATCTTTTGGTAATAGAAAAAAAAAACAGACTAAAACAATATATTTTGCTAGGGCTCGCTCACAGATTAGAAATTGAAGATATGAGAAAGAAAAGTTAATAGTGTCTCCAAGGTGTTGAGCTCAACCAACGGAAGGTTTGGAGTTGCTTCTTACTGAGTTGAAGAAGACCAAGATGAACTTTACCAAGACCAGGAATAGCTGGAAGTTGAGGGAAGAATTCGGAGATTGGCTTGGTTTCAAACATGTTAAATATGAGATGCTTATTAAAAATCAAAAAATGAAGACATGGGATAAACAGTTGGATGGGGGACCAGGAGGAAGAGAGCTGACATGGAAAAAAGCCAAGGTCTGAAGTCTGAGCCCTGCAGCTCCAACATTAAAGAGTCGAAGAAAAGAAAGGGCCAGCACAGGAGACTGAGAAGATGCTCCTACAAAATAGAAGAAGCTTTACCTGGGGAATCCATTTAAGTTGATGATTTATTTCTTTGTACCCTGCTTCTCTCCTACAAAGGCTTTGAGGCAGTAAGCAATAAAAATAAAAATCTAAGCTAATAAAATTGAAGTAGAAAAAAATTCTGTGTCACAGAAGAAAAAATCAAAACTACTACAGGAATTAATGGAATTGACATGGTTATTGGAAACTTCATGGTTCCAATAACTTCACATTTGTTTCTCTGAGTTTCCCAGAATTTACAGCAAAAAGGAAACAAAGTGCATTATTTTGCCAGGGCTGCCATAACAAAATACCATAGATTATGTGGTTTAAATAACAGAATTTTATTTTCTCTCAGTTCTGGAGTTTGAAAAATCCAAGATCAAGGTATCCCGGTTAGGTTTCTCTTGAGGCTTCTTCCTGTTTCCTCACATGACATGGCCTTTTCTCTATGCTCACATTCCTGATTTTTTCTCCTCTTCTTTTAAGAACATTGGTCCTATTGAATCAGAGACCAATCTTTATGACCTCACTTAAACTTAATTTCCTCTTTTTTTTTCCTACAGTGCTAAGGATGGAACCCAGGGTTTTGCACAGAGAAAGAAAGTTCTCTACCAATGACCTACCCCCACCTAGTCAACTTGATTACCTTTATAAAGGTATTTATCTTCTAATAAATTCACATAGGAGGTTAGAGATTCAAAACATGAATAGGGGAGCATTATCAGTCTATAAACAGGACCACATATTATAAAGATTATATTAGCTCTCTTTATTTTCTTTTTTAAAGAGAGAGAGGGTAAGAGAGAAGAAGAAATAATTTTTATTTATTCTTTTCATCTGGTTTTTGTTTTTCCAACACTTAGTTGTGTATGTGGTGCTGGAGTTCGAACCAAGGTCCTATCTCATTCTAGGCAAGCACTCAACTGCTGAGCCACCACTCCAGCCCCATATTTGCACCCTTTCAGTTATTAATATTATATAATGCTCGGCTTGCTCTAATATTACCTTTTTCTTTGTTTGTTTGTTTTTTGTTTTTTACCTCGTACTGGGGATTGAACCCACAGCTCATACATACTAACCAAGTGCTCTACCATTGAGCTACGTGCCTCCAGCTCTTTTTTGAAAATATTTCATTTTTAAACAGGGGCTCTCCTAAGTTGCCCAGACTAGCCTCCAACTTGGGATCATCATGCCTCAGCCTCCTGAGTAGCTGGGATTATAGGTGCGCAACATGATTTCTGACTGATAATACTTTTAATGTAGATGTGAGTCCAGAAAGACTATTCCTGAGGGGACCATAGAAGTTGGGAACTTTGTTTGCCTCAATATGCTGTCTTTAGAAGTGTAAATGTCCTCTGTAAGAAATAAAGCTGTTATTCTACTTTGATGGCATCTTTAAGATTTGATTCTGGAGAGACAGTAATCAGGCAGGAGAATTTTTATATAATCCTTACTAAAATCCAAGTCTAATACTAGAAAGCAATGCTGGAAGCATTACTATTAGACATAAATATAGAGAGCCTGGGGATGTGGATCAGAGGTAGAACACTTGCCTAGGATGTTTAAGGTCCTAAGTTTTCAGCCACAGGACAACATATAAAAGAGGGATGGGGCTGAAAATAAATTCAAAGAAGGAAAGAAGGAAGATTGAATCCAGGGGTGCTTTAACAGTGCGATACATCCCCAGTCTCCCCCCATCTTTTTTAAATTTTGAGACAGGTTCTCATTAAATTGCTGAGACTGACCTCAAACTTGGAATCTTTCTGTGTCAGCCTCCCCCATCACTGGGATTACAGGTATACATCACTGCACCTGGCAGAAAGGTACCTGTTGAAAATATGACTCCTTTATATTCTCCAGGAGATATATAAATATACATCTTTATTCTAACCTGAAACAAATGAATGCATAAAATTCTAGAGATGTGCATATTTATCCTTATCTATTTCTTTGCTGTAATAAGAAATAAAACTTAAAATTTAAGTGTGTTTATCGAGAGAGTGGGTTTCCGGCAGGGATGCCACCATTAGTATATACCGTGCTTACCTTGAGGCCCTGTCTAGTGACCACAAGTACAAGAACAGCAAAGAAAGTTCCTGAGGGATGTTGTAAAGTGTCTCATTAAAGATACAAGATAATTAGTTGAGTATCACTAAAATAACTAATAGAACAAAAATTTATATTATTTTACCTGCTATAGACTGAATTGTGTCCCCCTCAGATTTGTCTATTGAAGACCTAACCCCCATGGTGTTGGCATTTGGACATGGGGCCTTTGGGAAGGTAGTCAGGGGTAGATGAGTGCATGAGTGTGGGAGGCCCTCATGATGAGATTGGTGCTCTCGTAAGATGAGGGAAGAAAAAGAGCACATTCCTTCTCCACCAAATGAGCAAGTCAGGAAGATGGCCCTTTCCGGAAGTCACACTCCAATTTGTTCAGGATTATTTTCTATTGCTCCATCTATCTAATATTCAAACTTGACCTTCTTTCCTATCACTACAGCTATAGAGTTATCAACCTTTCTGATTCACCTCCTTGCATTTTGCATCTTTTTATTCATTTATGGGTTTTGATGGTGCTCACACTTGTTAGTTCTTATGTCCAATGAGAAACTTTATTCTATTTCCCTATTCAAAGTATCCTGACCCCAATCTCCCACTGTTAAACCTACACTTGATAGAAATAGGCTTGACTCCATTTTAGTTAAAAATTTATTCAAATGTAGAACTGGAATATGGAGGGGTGGAAAATGTTATAGGGTCTCAATATTCCTCAAGACAAAGTAGACTGGATTTTAGTTACACTTGAAGCACCTGAGTGCTTAGATGAGGCAGTCAAAAGACACCTTCACATATCATCAGAATCTACTGTGAGCTCCCCAGAGAGATTCAAGAATCATTCATTGAAGTACCTGGGTTTTCCATTGCTGGTGCGAAAATTCATGGATGCCCTCAACTCACTGTTTTAGGAGAAGTTTCTTATTCTGTCTAAAAATTATGTTCAATTCCAGGTTACCTTTAAAAGTTTGGGCAGTTTCTGCCACATAGGATGTGTAGAAAGATGGGATCTTGTTTTAGTCAGCTATTTCATTGCTGTGACTAAAGGACCTAACAAGAAAAATTTTAGGAGGAAAATTTTATTTGGGGATGCATGGTTTCAGAAATCTTAGTCCATAGAAGACCGTTCCATTCCTTGGGGCTCAAAGTGAGTCTGAACATCATAGCAGAAGAGTGTGGCAAAGGGAAGCAGCTCACATGGCAATTGGAGCAGAAAGAGACACCCCATGCCAGATACGAAATATACCTCTAAATATATGCTGTAAAGTCACGCCACAAGGACTCACCTCCTCCACCCACACCCCCAGCCTACAGTTACCAGTTAACCCAATAAGGGGATTAACTCACTGATTGAGTTAAGGATGTCATAACCTAATCATTCTACCTCAGCCTTACTGCATCATCACATGTGAGATTTGCGGGGACATTTCACCTAACATTCTGCCTCTGGCCCCCAGAAGTTCATGACAATCTTCTAATGAAAATAAATATAGTCTATTTTCAAACCTTAATAGTCCCAAGATTGACAAAAAGTTCAAGTCCTGAAATTCAAGGCAAACTCTCAGTGTGAACTCCTGTAAAAAATCAAATAAAGTTACGTATGTCCAGTATATAAAGGCAAATAATAAATATTTTCATTCAGAAAAATAGGGTCATAGATAGAAGGGATGGGACCAAAGCAAGACCAAAATCCAGCTGTGCAAACAAGTTCTAAATTTCCATGTCCAATATCTGGAGCACATAGCATCATGATATTTGCCCAAGAGGCTTGTGTGGTTCCACCCGCTATGTCTTTGATAGTTGTATTCCACTTGGCCTCTCTGTTGGCTTGTCTCTGATCAATTCCTGCAGCTTTACTCAGCAAAGGTTCCACGGCACTAGCATTTCTTAATCTTGGGCATCTCCACTGCAGTTTTAGCTTCTTCCTCACATCTCCATATATTACCCTCTCAGGGCTGCCCACAGGGATTCCAACCTGACAGCACTTTGCTGGGCCTCTCACACCTTCCTTTGAAATCTCAGTGGAAGACTCCATGACCTCCCAACTCTGACATCCTGCAATCCTACAAAACCAGGATCATGTAGTTGCTGCCAAGGTCTGCCACCATCTGGAGCCATAGCCAAGCCTCCAGGGTCCACAGCTGCAGCACCCTCTGAGTACCTGGGTAGCTGAGTACATTGAAAAATCTTCCTAGGCCCCCTCATGCAATCAGGGTAACCCACTGGTCTCTTTCCAAAGAAAGTTTTACTCCCTTGAGCCTGGGATAGATGTGGTCTTGCCAATTCCTAGGATGCCTTCAAGACATCTTTCTTACTATCTCTGGGCAAAGTCTTCAGCCCTTCTTTAGTGGTGGTAATCTCTTTAACAACTGCAACCTCTTAAGCCCCAGTTTTACTCCCACCTGTAAAGTCCAAGTTTTTCAAATATTTCTGTTCCTGAATATCACAACATATTTGGCTAAAAGCCACCAGCCATGTGCATGCCCCTGTTTGAATGCCATGCTTTCTAGAAATTTCTTCCACCAGATTAAGAAGTTCATCACTTTTAGAATCAGCCTCATAGAATGTCTCTGGACACGGCAAAATGCAAATAATTACTTAGCTGGAACTTAACACGAATGGCCTCTTGTCCATTTTCTAATAGAGTCTCACCTCCTCCAGCCACACCCTACCAACCTAAAGTTACCAGCTAACCCCTATAAGGGGATTAACTCACTGATTGAATTAAAGCTTTCATAACACAATCATTTTACCTCAGTCTTGCTGCATTGCCACATGTGAGATTTGGGGGGAACACCTCACTTTCAAGCCATAACAGATCTCTTAGTCTAGTTGGGAGGAAGTCCACCAACTAAAGTGGTCATTAACTCAGGGAAGGTGTTGGGAGGCTGCTCATTCGAACGTCTCTTACTGATCTGCTCCCAGTTCCAGTCCATCCTTAAATTCAGTCCTTGACCAACATCTGAACTGCACCAGCCCAGTGTTCCCCCATTGTACATACCCTCTACATATACATAATCATGTACTGGAAGTAAGTATAAAATGTTTCAAAATATTTTATATCAATTTTTGGGGCTTTGTCACTATGAAACAGGTGAAACAATCCCTGGTTAATGTTCTTTAAAAAAGAGTCAGTCAGTTTCTTCAAGACTGGGGTCCAGATGGTCCTCATTCCATTTATTTCCATCTGGATATGTCACAGTGGATTTGTCCCATATAAGTTTTTCTTGGTATAACACTTCCTATTTCCTTGAAGCTCATTCTTTTCTAGAGAATTGTTCTTGAGGGGCTGGTAGTGGTAGAGCCCTGGCCTAGCATACACAAGAATCTGGGTTCTATCCCCAATATTGCAATGAAAAAGGAAAAAGAAAGAAAGAAGAGAAAAATTAAAAAAGAAGAATTTGCAGCCACAGCTGGGAAATTTCTTACACTGAAGCTATTTACAAATTCTTTATTTCATACATATATAAGACTAAAGAACTGAATTGTCAAAATGAACCAGGTGTGGTGGCCCATGCCTGTAATCCCAGAACTCAGGAGGCTTAGTCAAGAGGATTGCAAGTTTGAGGTCAGCCTCAGCAATTAGTGAAGCCCTAATCAACTTAGTGAGACCATATCTCAAAATAAAAGAAAAAATTTAAAAGAGCTGGGAATGTAGCTTTGTGGTAAAGCAACCCTGGGTTAAATGCCCAGTACAAAAAGAAAGAAAGAAAAGAAAGAAGGATTATACCTGATTATACCTGTTCAGTGTTTGTTGTTAATACGCATTTAGATTATAATCATATATAAAGACAAAAACTATACTTGTACGTCATAACCCTTCAGATTCAGATGCAGATATATCCTCTAAAGCTCAGATCTCCAAGGGTCAGCCTTGAAACTACATGTTGCCACAGTGTACTTGACTCACACACTTGCATATAAGTTGACTTGGTTACCAGTATTTAGAAATCAGAAAATTATTATCCAAGATTCATTTTGATTCAAAGAAAAACATGAGACACAGCTTGGCCCATATTCTGAGTTTCTTACAAAACACAAGGCTGGAGTTGAGTGACAGCCTCATTGTATGCTGCCCGATCTTTCCAAAACAACCCAGGATACACCATTCTGTTTTCTCTCTAACATGCAAACCAACTGTGAATTATTATTTATCGTTATATTTTTCGCCTGCAGATTTTCTTAGAATACAGAAACATTTCTTTGCATTCATACCTGTATCAAAAGTGGAAAAATGAAAGGTGCAAAAGAGAAGAAAGATGGATTTCTGCACAATTTTTTTATTTGAAACAACTTTATTGAGTTTTTCACATGGCCTTAGTTGCTCCAACACTTAGTTGTGTACGTGGTGATGGGGTTTGAACCCGGGTCCTCGTGCTTGCCAGGCAAGCACCGAAACTGCTGAGCCACTGCTCCAGCCCTCCGCACAATTTTTGAAGGAAATGGGATAAGAACATATCTCTTCGTGGAAATAAAAAACATTCCTCCAAGTCATGTCTCTGTTGCAGACATTCACCTTAAGAAATTATTATGAAACAAACCGTCATAAGAATTATGACTTCTGTGAGGAAAAAAGAAATGCAATGAAAACTCAAATACTAACAAAAAGGACTGAGATATCAAAAAGGGTTTGTCTGAGGTGTAGTGACATACAACCTAATGCATTCATAGAGATGTATTGGAAGGGGGGAGGGACAAGGGTGGTAATTAGGGGGGGCCCTTGGGGGCAAATCTAATTTTCAGAATATAAATATATTGTTTCATTGGAAGCATGATTATTCAGCAAATAAATTTCTTTTTTAAAAAAAGGGTTTTTTAGGAATGCAGTCCTACTGCTAAGAAATGTATTTATGATGCTGGCTGTCTACTTGTATACAGCTATACAGGCCCCCACAGCCCAACCTACTACCTCATCCCCATCCTTCGCTGGCTTTTGAGTTTGCAACTTCTGCTTTGAACCAATGCATATACAAAAAGAAATTACAACACACTATAAAATACAGCATACCACACATTGAAGTAAAAAAGGTTTTGTGCTCCTTTTTAAATAAAAATTTTCAAAGCGTTATAAAGAAAAAGGCGAAACTAAAGAAAAAGGCGAAAAAAAAGTACAAAGAAAAAGAAATACTCAATTGCCTTCATTACCTTCCCCAGGTTTCCAATATACCTCCTTCCAAAAATATCACACCAGCATGGTGTTCCTCTGGTTAATAGTTATTATAAATCATGGGGAAGTGACGTGTGTACTTTGAGATGCTTGATAAAGTTCGATGACCTAACCGCAAAAGAAAAAATGAGGAATTTATACAAATGGATATTTCAAATAGATTGGTGATAAATTTTGTCTCTCCTAGGCAGTGAGGAGCTATTTGAAGGAAAGACTGAAATAGGCTTCAAACTCAATTTAGAGTGTTCCAGACAGGGACCCACAGTGGATTGGCATGCTAGGAACACATTTCCAATATTTGGGCAAATGGTAGGTAAGTAAACATCCCAAGACCTGATAAATAAAGAAAAGCAAGGAGGAGGAGGATGAAGAGGGAGAAGAAGGTAGGAGGAAAGAAGGAACGGGAGGAGGAGGGGAGAAGGAGGAGAGGGTGGGGGTGGGAGGGCAAAAACAGGGCAAAAGTCAGAAGATGTTTTAAGCAGATCAGAATTTAGTCACACGTAAATTTTAATGCCAGCAGGTCATGCTCAGAACACTCTGCCCTGGAACCAACTCAAAGCAGAGGCTGCTGAATTTCTGGCAGGTCCAGGGAGTGTTGTAATCCAAAGCTGCCCTTCCCAGGAAGACTGAAGGACAGGGAGTTGGTAGCAAAGTTCAAGCAGGTAGAGTACCGGTTCCTTCAGTCTAACATCATTCAATTTAAGTGCAGAGTAGAGATAAAGGACATATTATGTAATTGGTTTTTTTTTTTTTTACTGTTTGATGTAATGAAGACATACAAAAGAAGCTTAAGGAGATTCTTCACTAAGCAACAAAATTATTAAAAGTTCACCTTGATGTTATAATACTACCCCGTAATTACATGACTTGTTTATTCCAATTTTTCAGGCAGGGCTCTCCCATTCTTGCAAATCCAGCAACCTTGTCATACAAAGCCTGACGTGACAGAAGTTGTTGGTGCAGTCTGACAAAACCAGGACTAACTCTTGAGGCATAAAAAACTACCCCCAAATTTAGCAGGTTGAAACAGCCACTTGATTTTGCTTACTATGAGAGGTGTTGGTAATGTCGTTGGGCAATTCTCTTAAAGCTCCCCATGCAATTGCTGAACTGCAATTGGCTGAACTGCAATTATTTGAAGGCTCAGCTGGGCTGGATGTCAAAGATCCCTGGCAGTCAGTTGCTGGCTTTCAGCTGGGAGCACAGGTGGGGTTTTTACCAAGCTCCTGCACACTGTCTCCTTGTGAGTCTGTGGGTTCTCCCTGCATAGCCCCTGGACTCCAAGAGGCAATATCTCCACAGGGAGACTCTGAGGAGCACAGGGAGCAAATAGTCCAGGAAACCAGAAAGAAGTTGCACAGTTTGTTCTGACCTTGCCTTGGAAGTCACTCAGTAATACTAGCCCTGAACTTTATTGGTCGTGGAAATCAGTAAAACCAGCCCAGATTCAATGGAAGGAAAATTGGACTCCATCAGTCTATGCAAGGAGAGTCAAATAATTTGTTACCATGATTAATCCCTCATAAACACCTTTCCATCATTATTTTGTAAATCTATAACTGTTTCTTGTATCTTTATTATGTCACTTTTTCCCAATGAAATTTGGAAATGCATATTCCTTACTCTGAAGCTATGGCTTTTCATTGAAATTCTTACTAGTAGTCAAGCCTAAAGGTAGAGAATACTAGTTTTCTTTCCTTACTTATTCGCTCGTTTCTAACATTCACTTTACTGTTTTGCAATATCAAAACTGTTGGAAGCAGCATTTCTCATCCACAGTTTGTGATAAGAATGTTGTTTTTGAGTTAAAATTTAATATATAAAATTTCAGTTAATCTTCCTTGAAGAAAAAATACAATGTTTCTTCAGCTTGGAAATCAGTAAAGATAGGCAGTAGACTTTTCCTTACATGCTGTTCTGGTACATTTGTTTTTATGTTATCTCTTCATAGTTAATCTCAAATTACCACTATATAATAAAAATTCATAATTAAATTCTTCTTTTGTTCTCATGTAAAAAAAGTTTCTTATCTCTTATTCTTTACCAAGAATAAGAAGATGTTCTTGCTTTTCCCAAAATGATAAAATTGCTGCGTGTTCTCCCTTGTTGGCTAATAAAGCATTTAAAATGCACACCCAAAACCAAATGGCTTACAGAAAGGAATTAGAATTTAACATGAAAATGGAGGAGGATTTCTTTCACAGATTTCCTCATCTGTGAAATTTTAAAAAAATATTTTTTCATTGTGTAAGACCTGGGTTTGTTGTTTCATTCTTTTTCCTTTTTACTTGCAGAAGTGTTGGATTTTTTTTTTTTTTTAAGAATCATTCACTGGCTGTTTTCTCCTTGATTTTAACAACAAAATTTTACTTCCTCTAAGATACTTTCATATTCTTCCTCCTCCTCCTTTTCTTCCTTCTCTTCCCGCCTCTCCTTTTCCTCTTCCTCCTCCTCCTTCTCCTTCCTCTCCTCCTTTTCCTGTTGCTCTTCCTCCTTCTCCTGTTTTTCATATTCCTTTTCCCTCTTTAGGATTTTGTGTCAGTGAACTGTAATTGTACCAAAGGGAAAAAATAAGGAGGAAAAACTAAACATGAAGCTTTACGTATCTTTTGCTGCAAAAATCTTCAGAATCAAATGCACAACTATTAACTGAACCCACCTTTATAAGAGTCTCAGCTTAGTGGACAGTCATTTAAATAAAACTAAAAATACAAGAGCAGAAAGAGAATTTTGAAAGGTCAGCAAATTATTAAGTTAAAGGAGATTTAAAATATATAATACATAAATACACAAATCCAGTCACAGAAAGATTAGTGGTTGCCAAGGACTAGAGGAGGCACATTGTGGGTATGAGTGCATTGGGTACTTGGCTTATTTTGGGGGTAGTGGAATTAATGTACACCTATTCACTCATTTTCCTCCTAGTTCACCTGTGGTTCCAGGCTTATTATAAAAAGAATTCTAAATTTCCATCATCAATCCTAAATAAATTATGTCACGCTATCCTAGCGGGGTTGTAAGAGGTAAGAAAGAATTGTTCTGAGAAACAAAGAGACAAAAATAATCCCAAACTGAGAGTGCTGCTCCACCACCCCCATGCATGGCTCATTCTGAGCACACAGATGAGCATCAGTTCATTCTACTCTGAATATTCAAGAATCCAAACTCATTTCCTGAAAGGGAACTGCAAAAATCAAACACAACCTTGAGTGAACAATTAAGGTGCTTATTGCTTCATGGACTAAGAAGTCACAAGGTAAAATGTGTTTCAGGTGTAGTTTGATGCAAGAATGCAACAAATGTATCAAAGCCTTAATTTTTCCCTCTCTCTGCTTTGTCTTCTGTGGAGTGAGCTCAGTCCACACCATAACCTTCAAGACAGCACAAGAGTTGCTGTGGTTCCAGTCTTACACCCACACATAAAACTGTCCAGACAAGAAAGTAAATGTCTTCTAGTATCACTCTCAAAAAGTACCAGAGACACCTGTCCCAGAAATCCATAGCAAATCTGTATGTGCTTCAATGGCCTGACGGACACAAGTCAATTTCTACCAATCTTTGCAGCCAGCAAAGTGCTAACCTTTACCATTTGTATTAGTCAACCCAGGACTCAACCAATCACTACATCAAGGGATTTGACTTTGTTGGATTGATTTAGATCAAAGTGGTCCATTCTTGGTGATCAACTGCTTTCAAAGCACATCAGCAGGAATTAAAGATTAAAATATTCCTAGGTAGAGAAAGGGAGGTAATAGATGCAGATAAGACTATATCACTATTATTTGTCTATTCCTTCTTTCCTCAACAGAAAAACAAGTGTACCTCAGTATCTGCAGGAGAACAGTTCCAGGACACTCAACTCTCACAAATATCAAAGTCCTCTGATATTCAAGTCCGTTATATAAAATGATGAAGTATTTGCACATAAACTGCGCAATCCTCCTGTGTGCTTTAATCCTCTCTAGATTATCCATATTATCTAGTACAATGTAAATGCTCTGGAAATACTTGTTATACTCTATTATTTAGGGAATGGTGAAAAGGAAAATAGTTTACACCTGTGCAATTTTTTTCTCCAAATATTTTTGATCTTTGATTGGTTGAATGAATGGAAGCAAAACCCATGGATACAGAAGGTCAACTATTTATCTGGTAAAATAGATAACAGAGATAGGAGGCATGATAATGATTCCTTTTTTCTCTCCCCTAAGTAACAGAATGTCAGAGCTAAATGGAATCCTGAAGGACTCCTAGTCTGAAATCCTCAGGTTGACTTAGCCAAGTTTACAAAACCTAAGTCCTTTGTTTCCTAATCATTCAGTCATTCATTCATTATTTATTGAGTACCTGCTGTGTGCTGGTTACCTCTATAGTTGTTGAAGGAACAGGAAAGAACAAGACAAAGCAACACTGTGTCCTTGTGAAATTCACACTTTGGTGGGGGCCTTTCTAACGTCATTACCCCCACTGTCCCCTAAAAACAAATCTAGACAACACAGAAATGAAAGCTTTCATTATCATCTATTTCTGATGATCTATGAAATCTTTGTCTATTAGCATCTTAGGTTCTGCTGATGGTAATTTAGGTATTATAAGATATAGTAATTCAAATAGAACCCTGGGGTAGTTAATCTTTAGTCTCATTTCCTTAATAGTTAAAGTATACAATTTCCACTTGAAATCTTAGTAAATGCTTAGATACAGTAAAGTTATTTAAAGAAAAGCATTCCCTCAGTTATTGTTTTGAATCAGACATTTGAATAGACACAAGCAGGAAGAATAGTAATAATGGTTTGAAAATCAGAACCCACAATATACAGTGTTTTTATTCATATCAAAGTTAATTTGTATCTAATGCTCACATATACACTTTTTTCCCCTACATCCTATAGAATTAAAGGAAAATTATTTTGGAATTAGCTCCGTTTGTGAAGAAAATGGGTGTTATAACCATCTTCTTGAGCTGGTTTAAAGGCATTGCTATTTTCCATGATTATCTTCCATGATATCTTAATAACTCACAGCATTCTTGGAGTCTAGCAGATCTTTTACTTTCCTAGGCTGGGCAAAGCTGTTTCCTTCCCCTCTGGGAGCCTTGAATATGAAAATGAAAATGTGTGAGAAGACTGCAGTCAAAGCAGGAGTAGGAGGAAAGGAGGTTTGGAGAGTGTAGGAACAAAGAGATGAGATTTCAGATTGAAAACAGGTCCCAACTGTCCCTCGGTTGAGAAGCACCCTAATAATTCATCACTGGGGAAAACCACAGGCTTAAGAGTCCCTGAAGTCTCCAAAAGACTTGTTTGATTTAGATTTTAATTCAAAATCAAAGCTGTTTCCATGCCACAGTCTTTCTTCTTTTGGCTGCCTCCCTCCCACCTGTGAAGTTTTGAACTAGTCCCCACAAGGAGCATCCTACCTAACACAGCCTCGGGCAAGCTATGTACCATCCTCTAGATGACTCCTCTGGGTTTCCCGTGAAAAACCAAGCAGGCCTCTTCCACCCTTTTTTGTACCCCTATGTCATGATTATATGGGTATCTGCTTGATGGCCTTTGCAGGCAATGTTCTCTCTTTACATCACCCACATATTGCTACCTCCTTCCTGGTTTCTCCAAGAAGCCAACTCTGAAACTGACTTTTCTGCATCGAATGTTTATGGCAGAGTGTACTTGAAATTAACACCTATGGAAGGGAAAGAAAGGATAGCGTCTCACCAGGGTTGGCCCAATGGGATAGTGTCTCACCAGGGTTGGCCCAATGGGGAGACTGAAACAGGAAGAGCCTGTCAGGTAGGTGCTGGGCTTGTATACCTTCACCATGATCTGTCATTAGCTATCAGCTGCCTGCAGGATGGGCATGGCTGTGAAAGGCTCTTTCCTGAAGGGTGACAGCTGAGATGGTAACAACTCTCTATCATCTGCAGCAGGAAGTCCTTCCTTGGAGGAGTATCTGGAGGACACAACACTGCACCTACGCATCGCTCACTTCATTCAGACTCTGCATAAATGATGCCTTTTCAGAGGCCCTCTGATCACCTTTCACAAAATTAGCATCCCCATTTCCATTATCAAAGATAATTCCAATCTTCCTTCCCTCTTACCCTGCTTTATTTCCACTTAACATTATATATTTATTTACTTAAGTGTGTATTTCCAATCCCCCACACACCTACACACAACTTAAATGCAAACATCAAGAGACTATGAAGTTTTAGTTCAAATTTCTGTCTCCCCATCACCTAGATTGTAGAATAATTCCTGGCACATGATAGAGAGCCAAAAGCTATGCAGAGCAGAGACAGCAGCTCCACGCCAGACACAGAGCACAAACCCCAAAAGGATGCCCCCAATGATCCACCTCCTCCAGCCTACAATTGCCAGTTAACCCCTATAAGAGGATTAACTCACTGATTGGGTTAAGGCTTTTATAACCCAATCTTTCACCTCAGCCTTCCCAAATTGTCACATGTGAGCTTTTGGGGGATACCTCACATTCAAACCATAACATTAGATATTATCCAACATAATTTATTGACTAGATTAAAATCAGAATTCTAATATAAGTTGATGCTATCAACTAAAGATGACCTGTAGCACCAGAAGAAAGAACATAACATAAGCAAGGCTATTCTAACATATAGCCTTGAGTAGGACTTACCCTGAAAGCCCTCAAAGAAAACACAGGTATATATTTTCTAGGGCCACTGCAATGAGGTACCAGACTGGGTGATTTAAAGAAATTTATTTTCTCAAAGTTCTGGAAGAATGATATTTTGTATCTGGTCTAAAGTTTATTCACTTTCTATTCTTCATTGCATATATTTTGACTACTTACCAACATGACCCACAGTGTTCTTAGAACTAAGGTTAGAGAGACCAAAGTAAAAAACAAATATGTATCTGAATAAAGATTATTCCAGCAGCAAGTAACAGAATAGGCAATTAAAAGGGGCTATGTCATTTATGTTTACTTATAGAAATTTAGAAAGATGCAGCCTTTAGGTCAGCTCCTCTGAAATGTGACCAACAATCCAGGTTCTTTCTTTTCTGTATCCTTAGCATGATGGTTTTTATCTTCTTGTCACCTTGTTTGTTTGGATGCCTGAATTTAACCCTGAAGTGATTCCTCAGTTTATGTATTTTCAAAACAGGGTCTTACTAAATTGCTGAGGCTGGCCTCAAACTTTGGATCCTCTTGTCTCAGCCTCCCAACTTGCTGAAATTGCAGGTATGCATCATGGCACCTGGCTTGACCTTTAATATTCTAAGATTCCAAAGATCTCATCTGCTTTTCAACCAGGGAAAAGAGGAAAAAAAAAATATTTTCTTACTATTTTCTGACTTGATTTGCTAGGACTATTATGACAAATAACCAGACTGGGTGGCTTTTAAAAAGTGGATACTTATTTTCTCACCGTTCTGAAGGCTAGAACTCCAAATCAAGGTGTCAACAGGGCTGGTTTCCTTGAGGTGTTTTATTGGCTTGTAAATAGTTATTTTCTTCCAAGGTCTTCACTTGCCTTCTCGCTGTGCATCTCTGTCCACATTTCCTCTTCTTAGGCTTGGCTCATAGTTCAGTGGTAGAGCACTTGCCTAGCATGCATGAGGCCCTGGGTTTGATCCCTAGTACTGAAAAAGAAAGAATTCCTCCTCTTATAAGTACGTCAATCATGTTGGATTAGGGCCCACTCGACATGACCTCATCTTAATTTAATTCCCTCTGATACAGTTACATGCTGCAGTACTAAGGGCTAACATTTTGATATATGAATTTGAGAGTAATATAATGCAGCTCATGAAGCACAACCAGCTAGGTTTCAGGGTTAACAACAGCAACAAAGATGCTGAAGATAATTCATGCACCACAAAGTTATCCTAAATGAGCCTGGGTTCATACAAAATCTCCCATAAAGCTGCCCACATGTCAAAGATAATACAGTATACAAATAAAGGTATATGAGACAGAGAACTAGAGAGCTTTACAGGAGTGCCTGTCATTTCGCTAGTAGAAAGGTAGAATCTTGCTTCAAACTGACACTGTATTCCTACCTTCTAGACCAAACTGCATATTGAAAGGTGATTTACTGTCTAAGACACTGTACTGGCGAATGTTTCCAAAATAGTACACTGGCCCTGAGGTGAAGAACTTTTACAATGGGAGTGGGGGTGGGAGGCCCCAGGAGGCCAGGGGACTGAGTTCTTAGTAAGGAAGCCCTGAAGTGGTTTCCATATTTTAGAACTGAGTGCTGAGTTACTGTGTCACAAGTGCTAAGAACGTGAACACGATGAAATTTGCTGCCTGCCTCCCCAGTGGAACCTGCAAAGTTCAAAGGAAAGGCACGGATTTATTTGCACATATCATCCACATTTTCATTTACTTTAAAAAAGGCACTATTGGTGTCTCTTAAAGTGTGACATGCTTCAGCAAAATCAGAATCCTGTGGGGTTCTTTTTATAACCTGATGTAGCAGGACCCTTCAGAGTCACTGAATGATATTCCCTGGGGGCAGGACCCCATAGTCTGCTTTTGCAACAAGTTCTGATGCAGGGTTTTTGAGATGAGGCCGGATTCTCTGCTCCCACTGGTGAATGGATTCTGGGCCGATACAGATTCCAGCAGCCAAAACAGCCTGCTTCTAGTGTTTGCAGCGATTCCCAGATAAAACTGGGATTTTGGGCTGATTGCAGGTCCTTCAGGTCTCTGCAGCCCAAAAGTGTTACCAGCTACCCAGCTAAGAGCTGGGATTTCTGTGGCGCAAGTTGCAGCTCTTGGTGTGGGAACACACCCCAGGAATTCGGCACCTATCTTCTGGGTCCTTGTCTCAGACTTTGAAGAACAAAATCCACAGACAACCATGGAAGGAGGAGTAAAAGGAGTAGGATTTATTTAGGAAGAAGAGTAGAGACTCCGCAAGGCGGAGGGGTACCTGGAAGCAGGACACCCTCTAATGGGAGGTTAGGCAGGGGTTATATAGATTTGGGGTATGAGCATAATTAACATTCATGCAAAGCAGGCATTGAGAAATGCATCAACTCCATTGGTTAAAATCTATGTAAAACAGAGATTGAAAGTGGTCAAGAGCACCATTGGTTAAAACAAAAGGTGGCAAATACTTCCTACTACCCACCTGTGACCAACCCCATTTCTTAGTTGGGACTAGGGTGAGCCTCAAGTTCTTTTTGCATTTGAAGGCCCTGAGCAGGCCCTGTCAATCACTCTCCGCCTCTGCCAGCTAGCTCTTGATAGGGGCCCTCTGTCCTGACTACCTAGCCATTTCACTGTCTCTCCTAATCTGTCTCATTCCCCAGGTGACTCTTAGGTGCAATAAGTCTTGAGGAACATTCTTTATAGAAGTTGACCTGGGGGCTGGAGCAGTGACTCAGCAGTTGGAGTGCTTCCCTGACATGTGTGAGGATCCAGGTTTAAACTCCAGCAACACATAAACAACTAAGCGTTGAGAAATAAAGGCCACATGAAAAACTAAATAAAGTTGATTGCTTTTTTCTCTCTCTCTCTTCCTCTCTCTCTCTCTCTCAAAAAAAAAAAAAATTACCAGGATCACATATTTAAAATATTTACTTTGGTGGATAGATGGGGGAGAAGGGAGATTCTCTTTAAGGTAGCAGGAAAAAAATATTAACAATAATAGCTTTATATCTAAGGCATTTGTGATTTTCAAAGTACTTGTAAGCACATTAATTCAAACTTCATTGAGAGTTGATGAGTACTCTTGTTAATGTCCATCACGAGACTTCTACAAAGCTGAAAGTGAAGATGACAGTGGGAATTCATCTTTCAGCTAAGATACTCCTGGTCAATGTTTTTATTGGTGAAAATCTACCTGTCAAGCAGCCAAACAAAGCCTAAACAGCAGTCATCACTGTAGCCAAATTTCCTTGGATTCAGTCAGTAAGGAGACAATGAGCCTAACTGTATTCAAGCTGTGTGTTAGGCATGAGCTTCACACCCTGAGCTTCAGTCACCCGGGGCCCAAGGCAGAGATGTGCAGGAAGGCCAGTGGATGCTGCACACACACTGTAGGTGTGGGATCACAGCTGGCAAAACCAAGCTTAGAAAGCCTGCAGTCTTCTAAAGGAGCTGCTAGCAAAACTCACCAACCACTCTTCTAAAGAGAAACATTGTCATTATTATTCCGATCAGGAATATATCTGCCTTCTGACTCAGAGCGAGATACTATCTTTATCACCCTGGACTATCTCCAAGGAGGGAGGGAAGATAGCTTTACTAACCTGGAGTGGGAGCAAATCTGTTCCTTGCCCTAGAGCAGCTTTATAAATGTCCTTGAACAAAGCTGTCAATGCTCTTTGCTCCAAAGTCATGCAGAAATGTTAGAACTATGTTTCAATGCTACCTCTTAACATGTTTTACTTTGATAAATCAAATTAGGAGACCTAAACTTGTCTTCTCATGCACACTTTCGAAAACAGATCCAGCTGTTTAACAATTTTTACATGGACTAGGGGTGTAGCTCAGTGATATATTACATACTTAACATGCATGAGGACCTGGGTTCAATCCCCAGGAACCAAAAAATGAAATAAAATATTTTTTATAAATATGAACTCAGGCTTCAAATTTTTCCAATGGTATATTCTATTTTTCAATCAAAATCTTTTAGGGAGCCCCTTAATATATAAAAGCAGATAAAAGCAGAACTACTGCACAAGAGATAATAAGATACCATTATGAACTGGACTTCTCCTTAACCCCATTTCTTCCACCTCCCTGAATTAGATTCTGGCCCAGTTTATCCTCTGAGCGTCCTCAAAACCTCAAAACATGGTTAAAAATCATCACTGAAGATGGGCATAGTGGCACAAGGCTGTAATCCCAGCAGGTCAGAAGGCTGAGGCAGGAGGATTCCAAGTTCAAGGCCAGCCTCAGCAATTGAGTGAGACTCTGTCTCAAAATAAAAAGGGCTGGGGATGTAGCTCAGTTGTTAGGCACCCCTGGTTCAATCCCCAATACAAAAAAAAAAAAAATCACTGTAATGAAAGAGTGGTTGCTGTTTTATAATTACTAGCCCTCTTCAGCACATTGGTAGGTTATTAGTCTGTAAGAGAAGGATCCTGTAGGTATGGATAAATTAAAAATCAGCTCTTCTTACATCAGTGATGACTGAGGAAAAGCTGGTGGTTTTAATTAGCCACTAGTCACAAAGACAAGTAATTTAGGATCTGCTAACAAAACAGTAATCATTGCTATACATTTACTTATTCACTCATTTTATTTAGCAAGAATACTGATATTGACAACCTACCAAGTACCAGATATCTTGTTAGAGGGCAAAAGTTAGAGCATGGTCCCAATCAAAGGACATAAGGATAAACAGAAGCAAATATTACATAGGAAAAAATTACATAATTTTTATAATTACAAAAGGTACTTGCATGAGCCATAAGAGGATGCAACTTGTTTCTATGACATTTCCTGCTAGCTGACTTGTTTTGCCTGTGACAGTCATCAAGAGCATTTACAGCAGTTCTCTGTGTTGGGGAGGAGGAAAGTTTTGAAAGGACACTTTCTTTTAATGTACTGGCTTTAAAAACATTGAGTTTATAAACTCTGGATATTTTGTAATCCTAAATTGTGTAATTAGCTTTCAAACACTGCACATCAGAGAATCTTTTTCATATTAATATTCTGCTGCTTTTCTGACAACATAAACTCATGGTCACAAAAAAACAATGCAAAGACTAACTGTTCGTTAGGGAAGTGTCTGGGACCTGATACTGAGAATATATACCTTTTATCAAAACAAATGATAATACCTAATACTATGTTAAGTGCATTGTATACATACTGTTTAGTTGATTTCCAAATGGCTTTCTGAGTTAAGTACTATCTTCACTTTGCAAGGGAGAAAAGTGGGGGATCTGTGCTACTAGGTAATTTGCCCAGCATGTCACGTGGGCAGAGCCCACCTGCTTTCATCTCATTCCAAGACTCCTCGGGACTCTGCTCCAGGCCTTGAGGAACTGGCAGCCAAGTCAGCACCTTGTTGCCCAGCCTTCCTTTCAGCTTTTATCATAAGAGGAAATTCATTCTCTTCTTTTCTTTGTTGTAACCAATAAGCCCTTTCCAGCTTTCTTTCTTCAATAATGTCTAGAGAAATATAAGAATATATATGACTGGGCTTTGTGAGTTTTCATTGTTATTTAAAAATAGTCTTCTGCAATAAACTAAGCAAACAGGAAGACAAAATTAAAAGAATATTGAATCTTCACAAAATTTTTAACATATCACATAATTTTTATCTTTTTTTTTTTTTAAAGAGAGAAGGACAGTGAGAAAGACAGAGAGAGAAACAACTTCATTTAGTTTTTCACATGGCCTTCATTGCTCCAACACTTAGTTGTGTATGAGGTGCTGGGATTTGAACCCAGGTCCTCGTTCTTGCCAGGCAAGCGCTGAAACCACTGAGCCACAGCTCCAGCCTGGATAATTTTTATCTTTATATTGATAACAGAAACTTCTGGGGAAGTTATTTAAAAAGGAATTCTTTCTTCCGATTTTTAAAATGACAAGACATAGCAAATAAGTGTATCAGACACTGGAATGGGTATAGTTATATTAATTTTTGCTATGGATCATTAAAATAATATAATATACTACTAAACATTATTATTTATGAAAATATATTAACATAATATTATATCACTATTTTTAAAATATAAACACTTCAGGAATGTAAAATGGATAATAAAATCAATTCATAGTGCATTTTAATTAATATATATGAATATTCTTCCTCTAAAATAAATTTTTCATATAACATCTTTATAAATTCTGTTAAAGATGTAAGAATATCATATTTATATAATTTAAGGTTTTGCTAGAAGTATACCTAAATAGCCTGAAATAAGAATTCCCTTTAATTCAAAAACTAATTAAATTTACATTTTGTTTTTAAAATATAAAAGTAATTTAGTAAAGGTCATCTGCTCTAAAGTCATTTTTGTTGTTGGACTGACCATCTGGGTCTTGATTTAGGGAAAAACCATAAAATGACACTTTATTGAATTTACTATAACATAGGAAAAGAAAATACTCAAACACACGTGCAAACAGTTCAATCAGAAATATAATATTTGGTTTGAAGTCATTCCCCAGTTATCTGTAGACACTGGTTCACTAGTGCCGGAAGGGCATAACACTTCTGTCTGACTTCCAGTTAGACAACAATTACATCTCCTTCTCACCTGTTTTCTGGTAATCTGTGTAAGGTTGAGAGTAGACGAGTAATTACAGGGAAATTAATAAGAATGTGAGATACCTACCTCCGTAACCAAGTGGATCATCTCTTGCAAAGACTGCTGACAGATGTTGAGACAAGGCACACAACTTTATGATTACCTGTCAAGCAAAAGATACAAGGAAAGTAAATTTTTCCTTACGGTCACTAAGGCTATTATCACCTTAACCTTATTCCAACCAGAGTTGGGAATTTTGCCGAATGTTCGTGGTATGTTATTCGGAGTTCTCTAGAGAAACAGAACCAATAAGATGGTGATGATGATGAATATAGATTAGAGATGATGATAATGATAGATAAATAGATAGATGATAGAAATTTAGATAGATGATAGATGATAGATAGATAGATAGATGGATAGATGATAAATAGATGATAGATAGATAGGGATTACTCTATTGCAACTCCAAATTAGTGTGTAATGATTTGGTATCATTTTCATTACATTTTCCTTCTTCAGTCTACCTCATCTTCTTTCTTCTGACACGTTCAAACTTCCTAAAATATTTATTTTGTAAAGTAGGCGTGTGCACATCACTAAAGCAGTACACACCCACTGAATAGAGAGGCTAATAAGTTCAAAGAGAGCTCAGTAAAGGTGTTACCAGCCAGTCCCTTTTTCTTGCAGCTGTTATATGAGATGATGCTACCTTTAATTTATTAACCTAGGACAGGTTAATTACATTATTTCCACAAATTAGAACATGTTGTTCATGGTAACTACATGTGAATTCCTTTGAAAAACTACAGTAATTATACAATGACGGCATCTCCTAACAATTGTGCCATTAACTATTGTTACATGTTTAATGCTATCATTGACTTAAGCCTCAAGGCAAAAAGTTCTGACAGGGTTTATGCATAAAATGACACCCTTTTGTCCTAACTCTGTTTCCTAGGAACTTTCTTTTTTAAGGCTAGTGATTTTTGCATGCAATTCTGCTGAGGTGGAAGGGATAGTGGCAGCAGCAGCCTTGACATTTAAGTCAACCACACACAGTCCACAAAGATTTTCCAGAACAGAACAATGTGTACTTGTGGAAGACAATATCAATAGTTTGCCAAGTAAATACACATCTATATAAAGTTCAGTAAACACACAGGTGTAATGGCTTCAGTTTTATGTTTAAAGACAACTTTAAAATTACACTTCAGGCTGAGTACTTCTGAGAAATGATTGCATTTTGAAAAATGTTTGAAGTTATATAGCCTTCAGGATTCTCTCTCAAAAGCCAAGAAAGAAGGGTCATTTTTGCCTCAGGTGCTGATTTGGTTTTGAACTTCATATTTTACAGAACTTCTGTTTGGGGTTACATTTATAGAAGTGAACACCCTTGGTACTCTTTATTAATATTTCTCCAATGTCTTATGATTCCCTCTTTTCCCTCTCCAAACCCCTTTCTTCAATCCTTCCAGGTCTGATGAAAAAAATATCGATGTATTTTGTCATCACATTGCTTTTCCCTCAACGTCTGCTTCAATTAGTTGCTTCAACAGAAATGTTTTTATCTCTTAGGAGAGTGAGGTAACAAAGACCCCCATTGAATTTAAAATAAAATGAAATAAATATTTTTCATTAAAAAACTACTGGAAAGTAAAGGAAAAGTGTAGCAAGCAAAAAGCACAAGTTTCCTACCCAAATTTTATAAAATGCAAAAGGAAGTCTAACTCGATTTATAAGCTGCCAAGTCCATTTTCTTTCCCTTTTCACTGACTCTTCAGTTTGGATGGGAGAAATATTCCTTAGATTTCAACCCAGATAGTTTGGGGTTGTCATCTCTGCTTGATGCTCTAGGTTTCCAGTACAATAATTTAGTTTCTGGTTTCTTCTATTCCAGGTGTGGAAACATTTAGGACATCGGACACAGTCACTGAGTATTTTGAATCTCAGGTCTTTTTAATGGAGGGTAGCAACTCCTACCCAGGAGGGAGATTCCCCTCTTGACCTTGCTTATGCAGTGACTATCAGCCTCTTAGCCACCTCCTCTTACCCTGTCACTGTCAGGCCTGACTTGCCTGAGCCCCATTAATAATCACTCTTTCTGATTCAGGTATCAGTACTTTGATGATTCATTTTTAAGTGACCCCTGAGGATGATTTCTGAAGTTTTATAAACTATGACTTTATAAATGAAAATTGATTTTTGGAGATAGATTTAACATCTACGAACAGGGAGAGAGAAGGAATCATCTCTGTAACTCCTTTGATCTACATATTTACCCCAAAGCAGCCCATAGCAATTTATCACTACAAGTCCTACATATTCACTAAGACTCAATGTAAAATATATAGAGGGCAAAGGGAATATGTGTATTTATGAGTGTATGTGTACATGTGAAATGAGAAGTGTCAAAGAAATGAAAAGAAATGGCAGAACCGGTCTAGAACATGTGTCTCTGACTTAGTGGTTCACATTTCTGATTTTAATTATAGATCCACAATTGAAAGTCTTTGAGAATTGGCATTTCACCAATTACTGAATGGCCTATGATCTAATTTCTAAAGAGAAACAGCATTTGAAAATTTAAAAATCACTCTGCTCTACTTCTAAAGAAAAAGTTTGTCATAAGCAAAACCTTTCACTTTGGTTCATCTCTATTGCCTTTTTACATCCTGTAGCTTCTAACTTTTTCATTATTTCATTTAGTGTCTGGTAAAAAACATTTGACAGTCTACTAAATTAGATAATATCAAAAGAACAATGTTCTCAAAATACTTGCTGAATGGGTACTGGCTACTGGTTTCAATGTTAATAATTTCTATATTTATATTCTAAGTCTCATTTTTTTTTAAAGAGAGAGAGTCAAGTTTATTTTTTCATCTGTTTGTGTATGTGTGTGTGTGTGTGTGTGTGTGTGTGAGACTCTTAGTTGTCTATATGGTGCGCTCTGGGGTGTGAACCCTAACCCTAACCCTAACCATGCCAGGAAAGCTCTGTACCACTAAGTCACCTTTCTAGCCCCTAAAGTCTCATTTTAGCAAATATTAAAATACCATATATTGTATGCTTTTGGGAGTGAAGATTGCTTTCATTGTCTCTTAATTTATATAATAACAAAATTGATTCACTGTCTACTGTTTAGAAAGCACTATATTAGATATCCTATGAATTGGAGGTTTTTCACAAAGCATGAGCTCTATGAGACTATTATAATTGTAGAATTATTGAGTTTATTGACAGGTTTTGTAGTAAGGCTTCACATGAATTTTATCATTCAATCTCACATTAACCCAAAAAAGTACTATTTTGGCCCTATTTTATAAGTGAAGAAACAAGGCTCAAAAAAGCTGAACAACTTTCCAAAATTTCCCAGTTAACAAATAGCAGAGCAGAGATTCTTTTGTACCCAGAGACTATACATTAACATTCTACTGATGATAAACTCTCTCTTCTCAAAGAAACTAATGAGGAGGTTAGCATAAGAATCAAAGGGAAAATTGAATAAACACTGCATAAGCCTGAAAACATGCATACAAATTCTTAGAGCAGTGAAGGGTTATATGTACAGTTGCAAGAGGGATACTCACAAGAAGTCTAGTGACTCCTCTTGTTTCAATTATGTGGCTATTCAACCATATTATCATTTAGCATTTTGCATATAAAAGAATCTTTTCCTCAACTAGATTCTGACCTTACTGATGTTCTATTTTGAGAACCTACCATAGCAGTTAGTATGATGATACTTATATAGTAAGTGCTTTTTAAGTATTTGTGGAGTGAATGAGTAAAGTAATTACAAGCAATTAAGAGAAGGTTGCATATAGCTGTATAGCATGGTTATCTGCAAGGGAGAGACAAGAGTTTACATGAGGTAGCAAAGGCCTGGATGGCATAGATGAGAAAGAAGATTCAGGAAATGGGTTATAAGATAGGCAATATTTAGAGGGTGTTTACTATGTGAAGTACTTATAAGTATTAGACCATTTACTTGTTACAACCACCATCCTATAAGCTACGCACTATTATCATCCCTATTTTACGAATGAAACACATATAAAGAACTTAACATCATCCGACTAGGAAGTGGTTGTGTCAAGAATTCGTGCAGTTTGGTTTCTGCCATTGTCCAATCTAGCATCCATATGAATGGTAAGAGTAGAGGAAAACAAGGATTCAAAGATTACAACTAAAATCCTTGTTAGGAACATTAGACAGTTATAGCAATACCCAACACTGAGAAAAAATGGAATGGAAAGGCATAGAGGAAAAATGACCAGTTGTGCTATTTTTTTTTCCACATTCCCCATGAGAGGTCTACAGAACAATCCTTGGGAGGCATTTTAGGAAAGGAAGACTACAAAAGATTGACCTGGGGTGGGAGTGCTGATAATAATAACAACAATGATAGACTTCAGTGAAGCTCTTTGTATTTTATGGGAATTATGTTTAATGAAATAATACACATAATTTCTAAGTTCAACGACTGACCTAGAATACGTAACTCTCTTTCTGTATGCAAAAAACCAAAACAAAAACAAAAACAAAAAAATTCTTCACAGTTCTGTCAAGTTGTTATGTTCCAAAGGCTCTCGAGAGGTGTAGGCAGGAAGATTGCAAGTTCAAGACCAGCCTGGGCAATTTAGCAAGACCTTGTTGCCACATAAAAAATACAAGGGGCTGGGAGTATAACTCAGTGGTAGGATGCTTGCCTAACATGTTCAAGGCCCTGGGTTCGATCCTAGTATCACAAAAATAGACATACAAAGTTGTTATATTCCTTAATTTGGGGAGGAAAAGACATTCAGTTTTAAGGACTTGACAAAGGTCTCTTGCCTAACTAGATATACAAAGGTCAAAGCCTGGTCATTTTGCTTCTTATTGTGAGGCAGACCAAAGTTCAAAAGAAATCCAGTAAGAACAACACTCCCTGTCTGGCCACACAAACTACAGTCACCCTACCTTATCACTTTTTATCTCACTTTTATTGTCATTTGCAACAGAGCACGCATCCTGATGGCTTATCTCTACTTGTTATTTTCTGTTTGTTTCCACTGAAACATAACCTCTCTGAAAGCAGCATTTGAGATTAGTCTTGTTCTCTGATGTTTACCTCCTCAATGCCTAGCAAGCAATGGTCTGTCAGTCAAGGTTTGTTACAGAAATGAGCAAAATCCAAATCCCCAAAGCCTGTAGTCTCATCAATGGCAGTGGACACAGTTGAAAAAGTGCAAGAAACCAGCAATGTGCTTGTGTGATTCGTCCTCTCTCTCATTGTTTTGGCTGTGAGAGTACTGCTAACGTACAAGAGTTAATATAGGCAAGGAATGAAAGAAATTGTGAAGTAATTGGTGAACTTTACAGAAAACTCTTCCCAACAGTGTAAAGTGATACCGGGGAGACTGTACAGCAACCAAAGACACAGAAGGCAAACTAGAGAGCAGCAGTGATCCAAGGTCATTCAGTACTTACTGGAGTTTATGTAGAATTTATTTTGTTAGCCCCAACCTTAAACACATGCTTTTGAAAGTTCATGTTAAGAGATTGGAGCAGTGGCTCAGCAGTAGAGTGCTTCCTTGGCATGCATGAGGACCTGGGTTTGAACCCCAGTACCACATACACACCAAGTGTTGGAAAAATAAAAACCAGATGAAAAAATAAATAAAATTAGAAGTTCCTGTTGGATATAATGTCTTCATAGTTTCCAACACCCCACATTAATTTAGGAATTAAAATGTATATGTGTGTGTGTAAAAGTCAAGCATATCTATTTTGTACGCACATTGTTTCTCTAACTGTTGCTGTCAATCCAAAGGTAAGTCAGATCTGGTTTGTTTGGTAGGTTGGTTAGTGATCTGACTATACTCTGTATAGCATCTGTCATATACGGACTTTTCCTTTAAATATTTGTATCATAATATTTTTCACGTTAATATATGGGCATAGGTGGCGTCCCATTGGAAGTAAACCTTGGGAATTGCATAAAAGTTGAACAGTCTGCAAAGGAATGTATTCAGTGGGTTGTGTGTCCCGTTTCCCCCTGTTCTCCAACTAACTACTACAGAAGTATTGATTCTCCTAAAGAAAGCAGAATTAAATCTAGGTATGTGTCACTTCAGACTCCTTTCAGTCTTCTTATGCCAGCTGGTCACCTGTTAGGACAATAATTTTCAAAGCTCTTCTGTAACAAAGATTACGATATCTGATCATCTATCACTCATTTTATTCCATTTTACGTAATTTCTTTTGACAATGAACTTCAAACATGGGATACAAATAAGCCTCCATTTCCATTGCCAAAAATGCATTAAAAAGGAAGGTAATATAATATACTAAGTCTGTTGATAAACAGGATTATACCTAATGATCCTTGATGATCCTTCAGGGTAATATACAGAGGGAATGTGATGAACAATGGGACTTTTAAAAAATATGATAGATCAAGAATTCATCCCACACAAAAGTCATCAATGTTGCTGAACTTTCAAATAAGAAAAAAAAAATTCTGAAGTTTGTATCCTATTAAATTCCATCTGACTAAACTTACTGTGTAATTCTCACTCTGGGAAGATTTGAGTCAAATCAAGTTCCATAAGCCTCAAAACTTTATCCCCCTATTCACAATCATACAAACAGGCATAAATTTCCTGTGTTATCTAAACAACAATGACCAAGTAATTATGAACTAAGCCTGATTAGAATGAGATCTATGCTCTAATGTCAATGGCAATCAATAATCAATTAATATCAGATATCTTTAAAACATCTGTTAAGTCATTTGCTTCATATTTTTCCATAAAAATAAATCTCAAAACTCTATTTCCTGGTTTTTTGCTTAATAACATTTTACTTTCCCACTAATATTTTTTTCTCTATAAAATTGTCATTTTTATTCGTACATTTTCTCTACAGGCTTTTAAAAAATGTTGTTTACATAATTAATGTATAATTTCTAACAATAGTCCCATACTGCTTATTTAACAAGTATAAAGTCAATTTTCCTTTGACCTATCTAATTTATTTACATCCTTTGAATGAGTTAAGTTTCTACAAATGGAAAGAAGAAAAATAGTCTCTAATTAATTTATGCAAAGGAAACTTACTGAAAGATAACAGAACTTATTACCTAGAAGTAGAACTAGAGAACCAGATGTTGAAATATGCCAAGCCAAGGTGTTCCCAGTGGTCCAGCATCTGGAGATGACAGGAATAGTACCATGGTGGCAAAAATCCAGGGCCTCATCCCTGGAATAGATTAATTCCTTCCATTTTGTCTCCCTTTAATCTTCTACCCAAGAGAGTGTCTCTTCCAGAGACACTCTGGCCTAGTTTCAATCACCTACTCAAACTTTGGCAAAGAAAGTACAGGCCTTCAGAATATAAGTCTACCAGGCTGAATCCAAAATACTACTACTACAACTACTACTACTACTAATAATAATAAGTCTCTAAAAGAAAGCTAGTATTGTTAGGAAAAGGAAATTAATGCTGGGTAGTCACAAATTATAGTTGCCCAATAATCCATTATTCACCACACCATTGTAATAAATTTTCTTACCTATCTTCAACTGTTGACTAAATGAAATAATCCTTTTAAGATCATTCTGAAAACCTGGGAAGTTCATTATCATCATTTAATGCCTTCAGGAGCTGATGAACTGGAAGAGCTAAATGGGTTTTATTCAAGTTGGTAGTTCAGAGTGGTGGGAAACTACAAGGGTCCATGAACTAGCTTATTGACAGAGGTCTCTTTCTGTTGCTGAGCAGAGAGTCACAGTGTATGGATTTAATGAGAAAGTAGTTTGTCACACATTCTCCTACTTCATTGCTACACCAGCAACTGTCTGAGTCATCACTATGATCACGGCCTTCCCTCTTTGCTTTACTCTCCCTTCCTATGCAGAATGACCATCTTATCCTACATTTTGTCTCTTCTAGCTGCTTCCTTGATCCTGCTGGCAACTAAACTTTTCCCACTTTACAAATGTGTCCTCACCACCTTACCAAGAATTATTGACTGAGGACAAGGAAGGGTGTCCCTGTGCTTATTAGCAAAGAAATCTTGCCATTCTTTTTCTTCAGTAGAACACAGAGAATCTCGGAAGTCCATAAAAGGAGATGTGTCAAATGCTAAACTAGAGGAGAAGGTTACAGTGGTTTAACTTCAGACTTAGCAAGGAGTAGAGTGGGAGAAATATTTTGAAAAGTACTTACATTCTTTGTTTACATATTTGACAGAGCTGGCAGTATGAGAAATAGTCAAATTCAACTCTGGGTAGTTTTAAGAAAAAAAAATGCTGATTACATATTGATTTTTCTTAGGGCAGAGAGAATGAAGTAGCTTCTCCTTGTTCTGTTGATGAGACAATTTTCTTATCTAGTCTGTTCATAGACAGATTTCTATCTCTGATTGCTATCGCAATTGTTTTATAAATGGCTAGCTTGGTATAGATATTTTCAGAGAAGTGATATACTTGGAAGTTGTCAGAAATAATTCGAATAACATTTTCATCATTTTCTTTCTCAAATAAGGTAAATGGTCATAAAAATAGTTTGAGCTACTGCTAGACATATATCATTGCTTGGACAAAGCATGTGTGTACAGTCTGGGAGTCTTATGCCCACAAATATTTTACTGAACTTATCAGTGTTTGGTTTCCCTCCAAGTCCAGCTAGAGGCACAAACCCACGTGCACCACTTCCTAAGTATCCCTGTAGTCCTAGCAAAGCCAGAAAGAAGGAACAGAAGAGTATGGAAAGGCAGGTGGGAGGGCCAACACAAGCATGCCTTATGAAGACAGTCTTCTAGTTTTGTTCCTGCTGTGTCCCTGACAAACCAGCCAACCCACTCCTCCCTTCTCCAGAGTCCTTATATATCCATGCCAAAGTACATTTCTCTCTTCATGCTAAATGAAAGACCATTTTTACTACTCATAAAACTGACTACATTGGGGGATTTCTTTTCAAGATCATTCCTCCATCCAGGGGTGCAGATATAATATAGTAGCAATCTGTTTTCCACTGGCACTAATGCATCATAAGAATTAATGTGTACACTGGGCTCAAGTTATCTCTCCAGCCTTTTTGCCAAGCCATAAGTACCTGAATCCTTCCAATAAATTTTCCCTTTTTTAGGTTAAGCAGAGTCTGTTTTTGTTTCTTGAAACCAAAGAACCTTGATTTATAAAAATGGTGTACTGTTCAGGAAGATTAGATGGTAGTTTCTCAATTCATGCAAATTGAATTATGCATTTTTGCATAGCACGTTATCATTATGAATTATTTGTTGATCTGCTGAAGCAAAACATATTTTTAGTTTTCCATTAATCCCAAGAGACATAGCAACGTAATAGCATCACAGTAAAGTGAAGTAAAGAAATACCATGGTACTTTTACACTGAGTTTGTTCCTAATATTTCTTCTGTGGTTATTTTACATCCAATTCACATAAGTGTTCAAAGTTACATATTTGATTAGTCCAAGGATGAAACCACATATCACTCATAAAAGAAAAGTTAACTTTTTGAATCCTTTCCTAAGAATCATACTTTTTGTATCTACTTAAAAGATTAAGACATGAAAATGAAAAAATATTAATACCATTCTTAGTCTCCTTTTACCTCAAAAATAACTTCCTAGCAACTGGTGGTAGAAGCAGCTGGTTGGCTAGAGGACATAAGCAGGAGGAAGATTGTACTGCATTCCTTTTTGAACCTGTAGAATTTTGCATTATGTAAACAGATATCTACTCAAATGAAATTTTCTAAGAAGGTAAAATATTGTTTTTAATGATTTTTAGTGGAATGGGAAAATGCTCACACTTTCAGGGGAATAAGGATTCTACTAGGGCTGGAATGGTGGCTCAGTGGTTTGAGTGCTTGCCTGGCATGTGCGAGGACCTGGGTTCAAACCCCAGCATCACATACACAACTAAGTGTCAGAGAAACAAAGTCCAGATGAATAAATAAATAAAACTGATTATTTGTCTCTCTCTTTCTTAAAAAAAAAAAACTCTATGAGTATGATCCCAAATATGTGTATAATATTGTATATTTACAGAAACATATTAAAATAAATACACCAAATGTTAATTGTACTATTTACTTTATATAGTTGCCTTTTTTCTTTCTTTCTTTCTCTCATTCTTTCTTTCTTCTGGATTTTTTTTTTTTTAGTCCTAGGGATCAAAACCAATCACACATGTGCTAGATGATCTATCACTCTACCACTGAGCTAAACTCCTAGTCCTGCCATATTTTTTTTCCTGCCATATTTTCTTAAACATATACTCTAATAATTTATAAGATAAAAAATTCTTTTTAAAAAATGAGGTGATAAACTTAACTTGTAGGATAAATATTAACTGTAACCCTCTTCAGTTCTGATAAATACAGGCATTCGATGGGTTATAAAGTTTTAGAGCGACAAGTCATAAGAAATCATCTCACACACCTCTGTTTTACAGATGCAGAAACTGAGCAACAGACAGGTGAACTTTGCTGAGTGTGGTGGCTTACACTTGTAATCCCAGCGACTGGGGAGACTGAGGCAGAAGGACAGCAAGTTCGAGGCCAGCCTGAGCAACTTAACAAGTTGTCTCAAATAAAAAGGGCCAGTGATGTAGTACATTTTCAACATGTCCCTGGATTCGATCCCAAGTACCATAAGAAGGAAAGAACGAAAGGAAAGAAGGAAGGAAGGAAGAAAAGAAAAGGTGAACTGACTTGGCCAAGGTCCAGGATTAATCAGGGGCAGACCCAGGATGGGGCCCAGCTCAGCACAGAGTTCAGCCTGTCTTCCTGTAGTTGTGCATGCCTTGTACAGGGTAGCTCACAAAGCCTCACTCTTTAAGTATCATCGATTTTAAAACATGGGTATGTTAGAATTATAATTTATCAATATCATCAATGAAGTACAAATTTGTAATGTAATAGCAATCTAATAATGCATCTGTTAAAATTAGTATTGGGTAAAATGTATTTTTGAAATTTTTAAAGAAATAAATAAAAACAACCACCCTTGAGCTATTAGAGGAGCTGCTGGGATTCACTCACCTAGTATAGCAGAGCAGCTTGTGACTGTAATAAAGTACGTCACTGCTGCTTTTAGTGCTGTAAAAGTGGTACAATATGTGGGACAATTGCTCTAAATCATGCTTGTTTTGACAAGCTATTTCTGAGTTCCACCTCATTTGCACTTTAACCCCAGTTCTCTGCCATGTACACCCAAACAATTTGCACAAATACCACATGATTTCAAAGGTACTCTCCCAGGGGGAAGAAAAATGGAAAATAAGAAGAGTCAAATTACTCCTCTTAAGAAGTTTTGGTTGCTAGCTAACCTATTGTTTGATTTTCATGTTTTTAAATTTTAAAGACTTTGTCTCTCAACACCTTACTATAAATTTTTTGTGCATTTCTCCCCACAGTTTATATCCTGAAAGATAACCTCCAACCCCCTGTTTACTACCTACTTACTGAGTACCTACTATGTGTCCAGTACCATCCTTGGTAGTAGGAGAAAAAAATAAGTGAAATATATTCTCTTATCTCAAGAAGCTAATTATTTAGAGGTGTAGCTAGACAAATAAGCTAATGACACCAATAAAATTTGGTGGGTTTTATAAGGAAATCAGTGAATGGTGTGCTCAAAGCATCTTTTACCCTAGCAGTCAAAAATCAGCTAATATGTTTCCCACATTTTTTATTAGTGCATTACAGTTGTGTGCACTGATGAGACTTCTTGTTTACGTATTCACACATGAGCACAACAAAACAATACAATTTGGCCAACATCACTCCCCAACATTTTCCTCCTCCTTCCCCTCCTCTTGTCCCTTGGTTCCTTCCCTCCACTTATCTCCCTTTGATTTTCACGAGATCTGCCAACTTTCTTTTCCTTTTTCCTCTCTAGCTCCACATATGAGAGAAAACATTTCACCCTTAGCCTTCTGAGTTTGACTTATTTCATTTAACATAATGGTTTTTAATTCCATTCATTTTCCTGCAAATGGCATAATTCATTTTTCTTTGTGTCTGAATAAACTCCATTGTGTATATATATATATGTGTGTGTATACGTATACATATATATGTATGTATATATATACATACATATATATAAAATGTAATATATATATTACATTTTCTTTATCCATTCAGCATTGATGGACACCTAGGATGGTTCCATAATTTGGCTATTGTGAATTGTGCTTCTATACAGATGGATATGCATGTATCATTATAGTATTAATGACTAATTCTTCAAGATAAATACTGAGCAGTGGTATGGCTGGGTCATATGGTGGTCTCATGTCTAGCCTTTTGAAGAACCTCCCTACTTATTTCCATAGTGGTTGCCCTAATTTAAAATCCCACCAAAAATCCTTTTTCTCCACAGCCTCTCTGGCTTTTCTTATTATTTGTATTCTTGATTACTGCCATTTTGACTGGTGTAAGATGAAATCTCAGTGTGGTTTTGATTTGCATTTCTTTAATTGCTAATGATGTTGAATATTTTTTCATATATTTGTGGGACATTTCTGTAATTCTTTTGAGAAGTGCCTGTTTAATTCTTTTCTCATTTATTAATTGGATTATTTGATTTTTTGGTGTAAAGTTTTTGAGTTCTTTATATATTCTCAGTCAGAAGAATTGCTAGAAAACATTTTCTCCCATTCTGTAGGTTCCCTCTTCACATTCCTAATTGTTTCCTTTGCTGTGCAGAAGCTTTTTAAATTGATGCCATCCCATTTGTTAATCTGACATTATTTCCTGAGCTTTAGGGGTCGTAGTGAGAAAGTCTTTGCTTATGTATATATGCTGGAGTGACAATCATCTAATATTTAACAAGGGTGTCTGGTTGCACATTCCCATCCCTCCCTACAACACCTCTTATCAACAAGATGAGGCCCGCAAGTGAAACCATAGTAAACTCAATCCCAAATTTAGGTCAAGATCATGTGAGAAATTAACTTTTCTATTTGAGTGTACAAAAATAAAGACTATGAAGCACTTACTACACAAATTCATCATACATAACTTCGAAGACTAGAGTATGAAAACATATTCTTGATTTGTTGTTGCATGTCCATGAAGTGTTCAGAGAATTAATTCTAAGCAAGAAGACATTGGACATGACTAACCGTTACCTATGTCTTTCTTTATAAACAGAACCCTTGTTTTTTAGGGGGACAATGGAGTGTATAGACCCTCAGTCCTGTGTTACAAATAGCTTTCTCAAATCCCTTTGTTATTAAGGATACCTGTGTGGCTTAGTCCCACCAATGACACTTCACAGTAATCTGCCAGAAGTTTTCAAGTTTTTTAATCTATGTAAAAGGGTGCAAATAAGAAAAGAATTTCCTTTACTATTTCTTCCTGGTTTGAAATCAGGTGAGTCATTTGGAGCTATGGCAGCCATGCCCGGAGTCAAGTCAAAAGCCAGCATGGTAACAACACAACAAAGGAAGAAACTAGATCCTTGACAACATTATAGAGGGCTAGACGGTGCCTCTCAGTATCTACTAGACAAATATTAAATGCTCCTATTGTTTAGGACACTTTAATTGCTTATTCTGTTACTTGCTGCCAAAAGCATTCCTAATGAAGATACGTGTGTGTCCTGTTCAGCTCTCTAGTTTCAGTACAAAGAACAGCAATTAACATGTAATAAGTGGTCAAATATATATGTTGAAAGAAAAAGGTTTTAGGTCAAATACTAAGCATTATACCTCAACTTGTGGGTGGTAAAGATGTTTTATTTATGTCGTATTGAATTTATATTTCAAGTATAATTTCTCAAACAATTGTTATTAAATACTTTGTTTGCTTTATACTGCTTTTTTCTTGGTAAAAAAAAAAAATCCAGATTTTTTTTCCTGAATATATTGTCCAAGGGAACACAGATCTTTCCTCAGACCTAGGAAAAAACCAATCTCAATTGATCTAAGCCAATCATTATAGTCTCATACCCTTTGCAAAATGAATGACTTATGCCAAGGCTTGAGAAGCAACTAGGGCCACTTGGGACTAATTCTGATGAGGACTTGGGGGAAAGGTATTACCAAGAAGAGGGGGTGCATGGAAGGAAATGGTCCTCTTCACAAAACCTCTTGCAATGTCAGGATGTGCAGCACCAGCTCCAATAATGAAGGATGAAGCTTGAGGACTAAGCCACAACTCCAAGCATGGGAGCACGAGAAAGGAAAAGAACTGAGTCCTTAACGGCATGGTCAAGCTAACTCCGTAGCAGAACTATTTCCGCACTCCTTGTCATGTGATAAATAGGTGTCCTCACAGGTTTATCTGGTTTTGGTTTTTTTGTTTGCTGCAGTGCTGGAGATTGAACCCAGGGCCTCACACATGCTAGGCAAGTACTCTGCCACTGAGCTACATCCCCAGCCCTGGTTCATCCATTTATCAATTTCTGTTTTTGTTTTTTTAAGAGAGAGAGAGCAATTTTATTTTTTCATCTGGTTTTTATTTTTCCTTCACTTAGTTGTGTATGTGGTGCTGGGGATCTAACCTAGTTGCTTTGTATGTTCCACAAGCACTCTACCACTGAGCCACCTTTCCAGCAGCACAGTTTATCAGTTTTAAATTTTTTTTTATTAGTTGCAGCCAAGAATATCACAAATTATATGTAGGCTTGAAATCTCTTTAAAATCATATGCATGGGCTGGAGCAGTGGCTCGGTGGTTACTGCGCTTGCCCAGCAAGCACCAGTATGCAAGCTCAAACCCCAGCACCACATACACAGAGAAGTCTCAGATCAACAAAGGCCACATGAGAAACTAGATAAAAATTGCAGCTCTCTTTCTCTTTCTCACTCTCTCTCTCTTTCTCTTTCTTTAAAGAAAAAGGAAATGTATATGCATAAACAGCAAAAAAATCCCAATATACATATTTTATTATCTGCAGATTCAGAAAAATCCTTTTTTCAGTAGAAAGCATAGGAAATATCACACTACAATAAAAATATTTTTCAAGTTTTATTCTCAGGGATGAATTCCAAACCATAGAATAATAAGCTACACTTCAGAAAAAGTTCTAAAAGGTCATACTTAGGGTCTATAATCCAAGACATCTAGGTAAACTGTAAACTCTGGCAAAATTTTTCTTTAAATGTCCAAGGCAGTGATTTCAAATTCTCAAAGCCACTCTATGAGAATTCATTCGAAGTTAGTCATTAATATCTACTATGTACAAAGCATTAAGTCTTCAAATTAATCATTCTCATTTAGTTCTCATGGCAAATACATAAAGTAAGTACTACAATTATTCCCCAGCTCCACTGCTTAATAGTTAAGTGGATTACTTGGGTTTTTTTAGTCCAACTTTATCAACTTTGATCTAGATAGGTAGCAGTACCTACGCTACAGACTTGGTACAAAGGTTAAATGAAATAATCCATGCAAAGCACTCAGCAAGTCACTAGGCTTGCCACCAGAAGACCCTGAAGCACCAAGTGACTAAGAAAATATATTGTGTTCAGACAGGCACATTCACATTATCTGTCTCAGCCATCTAAGTTTTTTACCTCAAGATTACAGTATTCACAATTACTGAATTTTATTCTTGGTCTGCAACTTATTTAAGTAAAATAGGATGGCTGGAAAATTCTAAAGATGCTCCTGGCAAAGAATCATTGGAAAATGCAGATTTTTGCCTTTATCTTAATGGAACCTTAAAATTTTAATAAAGATATGTATTAAAATATTAACGACTAAAACACAAGTTAACAATAAATAAAAGAATTAGTAGAAAACCTATTACAGACTAATCATTGTTCTGCCTGCATAATTTAGTTCTTGCTCCTGTTCTTGCTTAATGTTTGCAAAGAATCTATGATTACAGCAAATAAATAGAAATCTCTGACCTTTGATCTGTTCTGTGGACCTTTTCTCTCTGATTTCTTATCAAGCTTCTTCATTTTGAAGTCCTTTTTCTGTAAGTTGTCACAGCAGTGAAAATGTCCATCGACCTTCAAACAAACCATCAAATCCTCAATCCTTATTGTTGGTTACCGAGAGTATTCCCAGGATCACTATGATAGTCAGTTGAAGGACTTGCTAATAACTGATGTGTAACATTTATCTTCATGACATTCATGAAAAGTATTGATAAATTTACAGAGGTTTCTTGAAATGTTGAAAGTTTTAAGCAACATAACAACCTTAAGCTGTGACAGGTATAAAAGGAGGGTATTTGCTTTTTTGTTGAGTTATTCATTATCGTTCACATTTTCTCCCTAGCCGTTAGAAAGCAAAAATCTAGGTAGGCATGGGAAAGGTTAAAACTACTCAAGAGTTATGCAGACACAAAAACTGAACAAAACTGAAGCTAAGGAAAATAATAACATAGTATACTTTGTGGAATGGAAGGGAAGAAGGAAGTAACGAAAGGAAGCACGCTTAGTTCATAATATATTAATATAAAATTTTGGATTTTTATTCAATTAGGATATTAGAGAATCACTGATTAAACAGCTATAATAACTTTTAAATAACTTAGAAATAGTATAGTCTGATTTATTCTAAGAAGTGCTATCATTACCTTAAAAATGTATCTTTAGAAGTTAAAAAATATATTTTTGAAATTTTTCCTCCAGTAAGTCATTCCTTTCTATGTGTCATTACTCCTCCTATTGAAAACTTTGTTCCTTTATCACCTTGTTTAAAATCTAAACCATTCATAGGACAGCAAAGAATATTTTAATGACGTTTAAACCTGCTACAACCCTGAACAAGTAGAAGACTGAAAGTAAGACTTTAATCTGTCTGCCAGCCACATTTCTAAACCTGTCACTAAATTCCACGAATCCGCCTATCCAAAAGGTCAGCAAAAGTAAAGGCTTCATTGCACAAGTTGATACCAGTACTACCTCTTTGCCAAGAATGCTTGGTAAAATAATGGATTCCATTGTTTCAATAGATTGACCTAGCAACTTAGATAGAAAGGATTGCGTTATACGAATTTAGTAGATGCAGCAGAATAAAGTCAAATAACTGTTTTTAAGGTAGAATTACTTCAAAGTAGAGCTTAAGAGCTCTGAAGTTTGACAGATCTGAATTTGAATCCTGGCTCTGAGCTCCTAGTAAATTAGTTTAGCCTCTTATTACTCAATTTCTCCATTTGTAAGATATACATTATTCAAATTTGGCAGACTGAAGCTCCCTGGTGGTCTAGTGGTTAGGATTTGGTGTTCTCAAATTTGGCAGACTGGTAGCTGTCTCTCAGAAATGCTCCCTTTTCTCCATAGCAATAGAATCTTAGATGACTGGGGGGAAAAATTACAACTAGATATAATATATAATTGAAAATGGTATGTGTTACTTCTGGGAAGTGTACTTAAGTAGAGGTAACTTCCTATCCCTTCCTCCTTTCTCCGTATAGAATATAAAGACGATGGCAAGACCTCCAACAGCCAAATTTGTCCATGAGGTAATCTTGGGAATGAAAGAGACATATGCCAGGGATATTAGGAAGATAACAAGGCCCTGCTACCCTGGACTGACTCCTCCGGATTTCTTGAACAGGAAAGAAAAATAAATTATCTCACAGAAGCTGTTGTTTTGGAGTATTTCTCTTTCTGCCAAACCTAATCCTAAGTGATAGCACTACCGCACCAAAGAAAGGTTTTGAGATTCAGAGGAGATCGTTTGCCACTCATATAGTAAGTATACAACAAATTATGCTTATCATTATTGCTAGTATTGGAAAATATTCAAAGTAAGAAATTCATCTGAAAAATTGACTTTTCAAACCTAAAGAATTATAAAGATACCTATCAGGGGATTAACTTTCTCCTGGGAAGCAACTCTTGATGTTATTACAATAAATTACCTGCAGTAAAGAAAAGAGGTCAAACAGACCTGGAATAGCTCCTAATCCCCATGGTAACCACATATTTTCTTGCACCAAGTGTTGCCTAACGTTCTCAGACTGAAGGACTCTGAATTTTAATGAAAAATCAAAAATGGAAAATGAAGGTATGCATATGTGATGTGCTATGAAGAAAAATCCTTTGACACATCGAGTGTCAAAGATCTCCTGACAACCTCAATGAACAACAGCACTATGGAAAAAAAATAAAATTGTTTTAGAAAGATAAACTCTAAAGGCTCAAAACAAGGAACATCAGGGGCTGCAACAGTGGCTCAGTGGTTACGGTGCTTGCCTGAAATGCACGAGGACGCAGGTTTGAGCCCCAGCACCAGTACACAATGTAGTACTGAATCAACGAAAGCCACGTAAACGACTAAATGAGTTTATTCTCTCTCTTTCTCTCTTTAAGAACAAAAACAAAATCAAAAAATAATCAAGGACTGTCTCTGAGTATGTGCAATTTCTTCATCAGACATTGTGGAGAATCATTTAAAATTCCACAGTATGTATTATAGGTATTGACAGAGAACTTAAGAATTAAAAGCATAGTCTCCCACCACCTCCAATCATAGACCATGCTAATGCAGCCCAACAGTTTCGGGTTTTTGTGCTGAGGTGGGGGTGTTTTGCTTTGGTTTGGTTTCTGATACTAAGGATTGAACTCAGGAGCACTTTACCACTGAGCTACATCCCCAGCCCTTATGTTTTTTTGTTTGGTTGGTTAGGTTTTTTTGTTTTGTTTTGTTTTGTTTTGTTTTGTTTTGTTTTGTTGTTTTGTTTTTGAGACAGGGTCTCACTAAGTTATTTTGGACCTTGCTGAGCTGCTGAGGCTGGCATTGAACTTGTGGTCTTCCTGCCTCAGCCTTCTGAGTCTCTGGGATTGCAAGTATGCGCCACAGGGCCTGGTGCCTGCAACCCAAAAGTTTTTAAAAAGTATTCATTAGTTTAAAAGGACTAATAGGTTTTAAAAGTATTTATTGTGTATGGAAAATATTTTCATCATCTTTTCCGTAACTATCCTACTGCCAGAGCACATTTTAAATTGTTATTTTACTTTTCCTAATAAGCGCAATATCAGTTCTATTGGTATTATGCACTTTTTTGGTTACTTGTATCTAAATTCATAACCTAATAATCTTAAGGTTCTGGCATGAAAAGTAAGAATAAATTTTACAGTTGCTAAATATAAAATTAGCATTTTGGACATCCCCATGCCAAAGAAAGAATGAGCAATGGAGTACAACAGGGGTGAAGGATAGAGCATATTCTACCTAATCAGGATTCCTATATTTTTTAGATGGAGACCAAAAAAGGGGGGGTATAGACATAAGCATTAGAATTTTACAGATAAAGAAAGAAATGTAATGCTTAGAGGAGTTAAATATTTTTTCCAAGGTCACATGACTTGTGAGCAGTCTAAGCAGGATTTGATTCTAAGTCTCTTCTAACTCTATAAGTAAGGCTCTTTCCAACACACCATTCAAGCTCCACAATGTACCAACAGAGAGGATGAAAGCAAGATTTTGCCTTTAGCATTTGCAATTATCATGTAATAATACATCTGGACAGTTACAGAAAAGATAGAAAAGGATTCAGTATCCAGAAATACACATTAGGAGATTTTGTTCAAAGGAAATGTTCTATTAAGGACCAATATGTTTTTGGAATTTAGTGTCTTTCAGATGTTAGAAAAAAGGACAAATATAATATATATTATGAAAAGCTTTCAGCAGGATCTGGCCAGTGTCCCTTTATCAAACACACTAATATTTCTGCAGTGAAACATATAAATATTCACAATAAGAAGGACAAATAAAGACTGGAGAGGTGGTTCAGCAGTTACAGCATTTGCCTGGCATGCACAAGTACACGAGTTCAAACCCCAGCACCAGGTACACAACCAAGTGTCTGAGGAATGAAAGTCACATAAAAAAAAATTAATAAAAATTGCTTCTCTCTTTCTCTGTTCTCTCACTGCCCCCTCTTTCAGAAGAAGAAGAAGAAGAAGAAGAAGAAGAAGAAGAAGAAGAAGAAGAAGAAGAAGAAGAAGAAGAAGAAGAAGAAGAAGAAGAAGAAGAAATAAAGATTCTAAAAGTCACATGTCAGTTCAGTATAGTTTTACTGCTAATAGGTTAATAGGTTCAGGTCACCCCAGGTCAGGTTTTAAGTGTGGAAAATACTTCCTCTTTCGTAGCTGTTTGGATTTCACAATTGCAGGTCAGAGCCATGGACCTATACTGGTCCTCATTCAACAGGTGAGGGAAACACTAATGGTAAACTGACTGACAGGTTTCAGGTTTATCAGAAATAACTTTCCACTAACAGGGTGAAGACAGTATACATGCCAAGGTTGTCCCATTTACTTGGCACAAACTTGTTTCCTGCTTTGTGATTCAATTACAGTCCATTATATGACTCAATTGAATTAAAATGTAGGCCATGAAAATGAAATACAGGTCAGTCCCCTAAAATCCACGTAAGCTATTAAGCAATTCATGTGTGACCATTCTAAATCAATGCTCAAACTATGGGTAGCTTCCAACTATTACACTTAACCTGCAAACAAACAAATGAAATGGCACTAAAAATAGATTATTCGCTCCTGAAGATTAATCATTAATATATCATAAAGGCACATCTCGTTCAGATTGAAGACATTTGTGACCATGCTTCACTATGACAAATGGATTTGAACCTTCAACACATTCAAACTCAGTAGACCATCATTTCCACTCTGTAATGGTATAAACCTGTGTGATGATTTTATGTGTCATCTGCCTATAAACTATGGAGGAACCTCAGCATCTGAATCCGACATATTTTAAAACTATAGATCAATCTGCAAGTAACTTCGTAGTTGTCAAACAAAAGTTAACCACTGGGTCTCACATCATTATACTCTGATATTGCTTTGGTATTTTTCTCTCCTCTTCTGTGTGCATTCTCTTTTTATCTTCAGTCTTCCTTGATTTTATCACTGGGAGTAGTTTCCCATTAGATGTTTAAGTGATTTTTTTTCTTTTCTTTTTTTTCTTTTTTTCTTTTTTCTTTTTTTTTTTTCTTTTTTTTTCTTTTTTTTTGTACCAGGGATTGAACCTAGGGGTGTTCAACCACTCAGTCATATCCCCAACCCTTGTTTTTATTTTTTATTTTTATGACAGGGTCTCACTAAGTTACTTAGGGCCTCACTAAGTTTCTGAAACTAGCTTTGAACTTGTGATCCTTCTGCCTCAGCCTCCTGAGTCTCTGGGATTACAAGCATATGGCACCATACCCAGATATGAGATTCTTATTTTAAATGTTGAGAAATGATGGTATCAGCCTTCAGAAGATTTGTCAACTATTATTGCTAGGAACTATGATAAATAATAAAATAATAAAATAAAAAGCAAAATGAACATCTGAAAACTATTTCAATATGATTTTTCACATTAATAAATCTGTTTCCATGTTTATTGTGTCTTTGTCAATATGACTTGTGACAAGGTTACTATTATTTTTTAGTTTTTGCCTTATAAATGTAAAAAGAGACTATTTAGATATGTCATGTGTCATAGGTATTATGCTATACGGAGTTTAAAACTGAAAATAAAAAATTTAAAACTTCAAATAATTTTTTGGTTTTTTTATTTCAACAAATTATTTTTAATGTTGCATGTCTGACTGCCACAGTCTAAGATAAAATGAATTAAAATCTTTTTTTTAAGAGAGAAGGACAGTGAGAGAGAGAGAGAGAGAGAATCAATTTTTATTGAGTTTTTTTCACATGCCTTTCATTGCTCTGACACTTAGTTGTGTATATGAGTGCTGGGGTTTGAACCCATGTACTTGTGCATGCCAGGCAAGTGCTGTAAATACTGAGGCAACACTCTAGCCCCAACATCATTTTTTTAAATTTTTTTCTTAATCAAGTCTCATTCCATCTTTTTCCCCAGTCTAATTCTTTTAGAAACTCCTACAGCTTTAGGAAGAGGCAACATCCTTCTGCATAGGGATGGACCAAAGTAGTTAATTACATCAGAACAAAAAGACATAAATAGCATCTTTAAAGAGGATAAATGACATATGGCTAAATGCCATACCTAACTTTTTTAAGTATTACCATTAGCTATTTACTTCCTAAAAGAGCATAGTTTAGAAACAAATAGTATATATTTTAAAAACTGTATTAATAGCAAAATAAACATGTGAATAATCTTTGCATCCCCTACAGTAAGTCATTAACCATTAGTCTTAACATTCACCCAGTTTCTGACTGTCACAGGCCCTGTGTCACCTCATCCAGGATCCCTATGCAAAGTGGAATCCAAGTAACCATCATTCTAAAAACCCAGTTTTCCTTAAATGGATAAATCCAATTTATATAATTGGTATTTTATGGAGCATTTAGGGATAGTAAGAGGAATAGGGTATCTTATAAATGTATGAAACTGATTTTCTTAGCTTACATTTGAAATAATATAGCCAGAGAGTGCTGATTCTTTAAGGGGCACACAGTGGTTTAGTGATAGAGCCCAGGTTAGAACCCAAGTCACTGCCTCCCCCACCAATGCTGCTTTCCACAGGCTCCTGGTATAATATTTCATGCATTGGACTGCATCCATTGGTAGCTAAATTCAGACATCCATGTTTGGTCCCCTGGGTTTACTTAGCCCAAGTCTATCTTTATGCTTTTCTGATTTTATGGGATTTTATGTTCCTATTTTATCTAAAGCATTTCAAAAGCTATTTGCAAATTTTAGCTGTTGTTTCTGATATTTATCTGAATTTGGCTGAAAAATTTGCATAGTTATAAGGATAAGTGGTCCAGAAATTACATCCATAATATCAATAGGATAACCACAAATCAGTTACAAAGATTCTAGTAAGAGAAGTAGGTGATACAGAACATGCAAATAGTCTCCACAGCAGATAATTCTCATTAGGGGAATACTAATTACCACTCAGGTAACATGGGCCATGGTGCCGCAAATGCCAGAACGTTTGTCACCCTCACTATGACTGTTCTCCTGACAAAGCTGTAGAGAAGCAAAAGTATGGAAAATATCTTCCCTCTGAGACAGAAAAAGATTATGTAAATTGAATATTCCCCCAAATTTTCTTAAGTGTATTAGTTAAAAGAACACAATAGTGTAATGGCCAGAAAACAAATACTTAACTCACATACTATCTCAGTTGATACTATGTGAACAGTGGGGGTAATACCTTAAGACTATTTGCTACAGTGGAACTTAGTGCAGTGCGTCCATTTCAATTACTGGTCTAGACTTAGAGGAAGTTAAATAATCTCCCTTATTAGAATTACTTTTAAGACTCATCAGAAAATAGCTATAAAGTAAGGATCCAGTGTGTTTATTACACTGTCTACGTGCTTTTTCGGGTATGTACACATCTTATTGTAAATTAAATTATAAATTATAAATTAAATCTAGGCTATACGTTATTACAGAAAAAAATAAAAACAGGTGCGTGTCTCTGTAACAAACATACTCAAAACAGGATCAAGACATATTATTTGCCTAGAGCAATCTGTGCCTGAATTTTTAACTAATCACTAACTCTTAGCAAAATATTATTTTGCTGTCATATCCAAATTTTTAACAAAAGACTACAAAAGCAGTGGAAATAAACTAGATATGTAAGAGATATAGAATTTTGTCAGAGGCCTGAAGGATACATTAATGATACATATTATTGTGAAAATTATTTCATATTTAAGAGCAAAACCTTTCCCAAACTGCCATGACAGATGCATTTGTTTTGAAAGACATCAACTTTAGCCTTGTTTATACCCTTATACTAATCAATGAAGAACGTTAAGTTTCTAAACCTAAACGGACTTTGGAAACAGGTATAATTTTAGTTATTATATGTATTTGTTTCAAGAAAGAAAATATGAGACAACTCATTGTTTGAAAAACATAAAAATGAATGATTAAAACAGAAGCCTGGAATGAGACTGCACTAAATGACTGAGCTTCCAGGCAGCCAAAACAAAAGGAAAACCGAGGTATTATTTCTTTTCTTTACTTTGTTCTGCAAAGGAAATACAAGTTCATGTGAAAAGATAAATTCCAACCTCACCTTGTTAAATCACAAGAGTAATAATATATGAATGTCCAAATCACAAACACTGAATATCAGAGGGCCAAAGTTTTCAATTGCTGTTTTAAAGACACTACAGATGCATTTTTCATATAACTACATAAACATTTTAAGTGGAAAAACAAGAAAGAAAATTTAATTCATGAGGCTATGTCAGAGAACTGAATTAAGAGTTGAACACCTCACAAACTATTGCTCTAACTTAATTCAGGGACTTAGCTTAAACCAGAACAGCATTTTTGAAAGGGTGTTTTGAAAATTCCAAGCATCTGATTATTCAAGGTTCCTTTTCAAAAGTGAAGGTTTCTGGGCTCCATTCTAAAACTTCTGAATCAGAATTCCAGGTGTAGATCTCAGGAATAAAGTCATTCTGGCGAATCATATACATGTGGTACAGTGTACAAATCCACCCTTCTAGATGGGCCTCTGGATGCTGAAGCTAGATCTTGACCACATTTTATAGCTACTCAGCTCCTTTCTCAGGATTCCAACAGGGACACCAGTAGGAGAACAGAAGCAGGAGAAAGGAGACAGAACATGCTCTGTCCAGTTTGCTCCTGTCAGTGTCAACAGCCACAGTTCTTCATCCCAGCTGTTCCAGTTATTTCCAGAAGCAGCTGATTCCAGTTGCCACATCTTTTCCGTCTCCCAGAAACAACCCCTCGGCTCTTGTAGCACCAGGGACTTCTGAAGTCCGAATTCCTTCCTCAGGCACCAGGACCAACATCAGTGGCATCCTCACCTCATGGGCCTGGATTCCAGCTTCATGGATTCCTCCCTTGAGCAAGCATCTACGTTCTTCCAACCTTAACCTTATTTATCCCTTCACTCACCCAGGCCAAATGGCAGCAGCTGCTTCCTACAATTGCTCCATGTGTTCGTTCCTGTTTGTCTTTCAGTCCTACAATAACTACATAAACAATTCCCTGAGAAAGAGTAAAAGAGAGACAAAAAGGGGATTGATTTTTTTATTTATTTTTCCATCTGGCCTTCATTTCTCCAACACTTAGCTGTGCATGTGGTGTTGGGGTTTGAACCTGGGTCCCCACACATGCCAGGCAAGCACTCGAACTGCAGAGCCACCGCTCCAGCCCCTGTTCATTTTCTCGTAAAATAACTGGTGTGGGTATGTTTATTTGTTTATTTTTTCCTAACTAGGACCTGAAAGACATGAATATTAAAGTTTGAGTTTTACTGACTTGGATGATTAAATAGAGACAAAATATTCCGTAGTCTGTCTCAATTATCAATGGTTTAAACTCCTCTTTCAGTAGTAGTAAATAAAAGAACACCAACCACTACATTTTATTGCCTTAAAACATATCCAGAAATTTTGGGCATCAAATGAGCTGGTAACAAAGTTGAAATTTTTTTATTAAAAATGAAGAATTTGTACATGATCTTTTCCATATTTAGAGCTACTCCAGTTCTTCACAGGAGTGGCCCATTTATAAGTTTGTGAGCAGAAAAAAATGCTTTTCTAAAAAATATTATTCTTTTTAAAGACTTCCAGGAGTGGTTGGAGCAGTGGCTCAACAGTTGCAGCGCTTGCCTGGCATGCATAAGGACCTGGGTTCAAACCCCAGCAGCACACGTACAGCTAAGTGTTGGAGCAATGAAAAAATAAAGACTTCCATTCGGGCTGGAGCAGTGGCTCAGTGGTTATGGCTCTTGCCGGGCATGTGCAAGAACTCAGATTTGAACCCCAGCACCACACACAACAACTAAGTGTCAGAACAATGAAAGCCACATAAAAAAAAAACTAAATAAAAAAATTGATTCTCTCTCTCTCTCTCTCTCTCTTTCATTGCCTCTCTTTAAAAAATAAAATAAAATAAAATAAAGACTTCCATTAAATGTACTATTTGTATGCATGGAAAACAAAGACCATGATCTTTCTCTTATATTTAAGGGCATCCATGATCTTATCCTCAAAATTATTATCTTCAAAATTATTTCCATCTTGTCTTCCTTTATTAGATGCTGGTTCACCTGAGTCAGTGGTTTTCCGGCTACACCTTGTATATGGATTCCTGCCCCGCCCCCAGTCCTGACTCATACAGTATCTTCTGTCTGGGCATCCTCACCAAATATGCAAATACCTATAGTAATGCACACAATGGGTACTCAACACATGTTGCAATTGGCTTGCGTTACCTTCCTTCTCCAGTAAGCAGGGTAAGTCTGCTTTCAATTGTCACAGCCATTACTTTATATACACATCTTACATAGAGCAAACGCTATATCCTGAATTGCTTGTGCCCATGTCCAACCTTTCCTCCTATGTATTAAATTCTTTAAGGACAAGCCACTTATCTTATGTAACCTCATATTCCCTCTGTGCCTCACAGTACTTAGATAGAATGTCAACCAACAAATGTTTTTTGAGTGAATGAATGACATAATGAATTACTATCTCCTATTATAGGAGTCTCTCCTTTCTTTTCTACTATAGTGTTGAGGTATAAAATACTTTTTAAAATGCAAAGGATACAAATTTCTAACATGCCCAATTTAGTATTTATTTAATGCTTTTCATTTTGTCTTCATCTGCATAGCATTTCCCATCCATTAGTTCTTTAAGTTTCAGTGCCAACTCTAAAGAATCATTTTCCATTTTAACCAAAGAAAGTGAGGCTCTGGAAATGTAAGCAACCTTGGTTGTGGTACGTGATGAGACAGTGATATTCCTGGAATTTGACAAGGGCTCTTTTCACAGACGTTGCACGGTCTTTTAGGAAGTTAGTGCTGAGACAGTGATGATAACAATGATGAGCTCACCTGACAGATTGCTCTTTTTCCTCTGCAGAGACTCGCTCTAACACCAGGAAGAACCTAAAAAGAGTGACTCACAATTCCCAGCAGCAGTGCCAGTTCATGTGCTGAAATTCTGACCACAGTGTAATGATCAGGCCAGGGAGTCAGATTTCTGCTGGATTTAGAAAAGCATCTAAGAGTTCATAAAAGAACCCCAGTGGTTGTGGATAATACAGCAGCTCTCAGAGGATCCCTCTCCACCCCTTCTCCCCAGCCAGAAGCATGGCTCCGGGAGGAGGAAGGAAGGCATCAGAGAGGTAAGTGTGGCTTTGCCACTTCCCCCTTCTTCCCATCCTAAAGCTGAAGAGTGGATTCTTGGTAACTCAGTCCTATACATTGGTTCATAAAGTCCAGTGAGCCACTGAAATTCTTAGTGGCTCATGAAATTTCAAACACACTAGTGACACAGAAGGCCATAGCGTAGAAAACTTACAGATAGTAAACATATTTTCTGCTCCCTTCAAGCTGTTTGACAAACAGGATTAATATACACTTTTGATGGCACTCTCCCTGGAGGATTGGCAATATAGAACATGTCTCATGAATATTTGTTAATGACTTTACAGATCTTATAATTTAGACAGGTATCCAGGGTCTCCAGGGTTTCAAAAAAATAATAATCAAATTTTTTCTTCCACTGCCTAACATTTAATACCTGAAATAATCTGATTTTAAGATAAATATGAGAGCAAAAACCACGCCTGGTAAATCTTAATTTCCTGCAGCACATCAAGTAAACATCTCTCAAACTTTTAAGCAAAAGTTGACCAGGTTGAATGGCTCCTGTCACCCCTGCCCCTTCCCGTCTTTGCCTCTCTTACCACTTTTTTCTTTCTTTTTTTTTAAGAGAGAGAATCAATTTCATTCATTTTTTTTCAACTGGTTTTGTTTTCCTGAACCTAGTTGTGTATGTGGTGCTGGGGATTGAACCCAGGTAACAGTGCATGTCAGGCAAGCGCTCCACCACTGAGCCACTGCTCCAACCCTCTTGCCATTTTCCCCTTACAGCCCTGGCTTCCCTTTCTACCTCTCTCTCCCTTCTAATTCTCTGCCCTTTCTTCCCTTTTATGGAGAAGCAAGCATAACCGTTTAAGAAATTGCTTTGTCCACCACCCCTGTAAAGTCAGCCTAGTTTTAGTAGCCAACCATATTGGCATAAAATAGAAGTTAAGAAATTAAAAAGTTTTATGTACCTAGGGTGAGGAGAGAGCTATGCATTTTATGACATCGTCCATCTTTCCCGAGTACACCTTATCAACACAGAGCGAGATTCAGTTATTCTGAGTAATCCCTCATCCACCCACATTCTACATTGGTAAAATGTGTGCTTAAGAGGAATTGGCAGGAACTCAGAGTACTAAAAATCATAAATTAAGTGTAAAAATATGTCTGCAGTTACCAGTAAGTTAGTATTTTCACTATTAGATAGGTAGGATATTTTGCCGTTATAAATGGTTATGCAATTTGGCTCTTTACCACTGTTTAGGTGCCTTTCTGGGACTATGAGCAATATTTCATTTTCTGACAAAAAGAAAATTAGAATCATGAGATTAACTGTTGCTCAAGATAGGGCAAGGATAATAACACTATGGATTCCTGAAAATGAGCAGATAAAAAATCAATCTGAATGAACTGGCAGAAGGAAGTCAAATTGGAACCATACAAAATGAGGTAACGATGAAATGCGATCATTAAAACAGCCACAAGGTTAATTACTTAGCATTCTTTTTCATCGGCTGCAGTCAGCAAATTATCCCAAGGTAAAGAAGGGGCATAGGTATAACTTTGTAAGAAGAGAGCTGTGAGACACAGCTACAGACAACAGCCTAAGAAAAAGGCACAAAGGCTGAAACTTGAATTTATATGGTGGTACTGGAAGGCAGCCAGGAAAGGTTTACCGTACCTTTTTCTGTTTTTGTTTTTTTCCCTAAATCTGTAGTTTATTTACATGGATGGTCCAAGAAGATGCTCTAGTTACCCTGAAGACTCAGACTCCCCCAACACAAATGGTTGCCTCTAGCGGATACCACTCACATAGACCACCTTGTGAAAGGAGACCCCCATATTTATGAAACATGGTACCCTTCTGTGCTACAACACTGTGATCACATAGAATAAGAAAAAAAAGCATTTATAGTTTTTCCCCAACTAAAACACATATAAAGAAAAATAACCAGAATGAGTAACATGAAATTAAAATTTCGAGAAGTATACATGAATTTACTTTTTCTTATTTCTAGTTTTCTATATTTTGACATTGAACGAATTATCTGTTTTTAAATAAATTAACAACATTCTATACATTAGTAGCTTAAAATGTCCAAATGGATATTTATGAATAGCTTCCATGTTATAAAGTATCAGAGATTTAATGATTAGAATTATTTATACACAGATAGAAAATCTCTTAGAAAAATGAGTGCCATTTTTCTATGTTCCTTTACATTTTAGCTTAGTTTTGCATTTTCAACTATTCAACTAAATATAAGGATTTGCTTTTCTTTCAAACTATTTTATTATAAATATTAATAGAGGACTTATATAGAGAAAGCCCAAGGGTAGAGCAGGATTCAAGTACATTTCCCTCAGGTTTGGAGGTTCTCTGTATTGATTGCCTCTGGGAATGGCTTTGTCTAGACCTCAAGATACCTGCCAGCAACTACTGTGGTCACATGCTCTCAGGTTCATAGCCCTTAGGAATAGACTGCCCAGCCCTAACTAATCACACGCAAAAGGAAGGGTATGGCTTAATCACTGGGGAGTGGATGGAATCAAAGGCAAATACAGATTTTGTTAGACCTAAAATTTATACAGTCTAGGAGTTCTCCTTTTGAAACAATTTTTAAATTACAAAAAGAACGTTTACTTAGAATGAAAACATACAAAATTTCAGGTATATTTTCATATCTGGGCAAACCTCTATCAAGTTCTTTTTCGTATAAGGCTGTCAGATTTGCCACAATCCAGCTTCTAGACCAATGCTTCTTAGATCTTTAATCTTCTCCACAGATGACCAGCACAGGGAACATATAGAACCTGCTTGTGACTCCATACCTGCCATGCACAGGTCAACATAGCACAGTAGATGGTGGGACTATCTCTGGAAGCCATCTCCATACCAAGGAAGCTAACTGAACATGTACATGGAAACAACTGGAAACCAAATAAATAACTGCCAAAAAACACAAACAAAAATATTTCCTATTCACCATGCCCTTCATTGGATTTCAAAAATGCCAGAGGCCACTGTCCATGTCCACTCCAAAGTGAATGAAGGGCAGTATGAAGGAGGGGATGCTGAAGAGTGAATCAAAATATTTCATTGTTACAAGTTTCATAAAAACATAACCATGTTCAGTGTCCTAGTTTAATAGATTTAAGTCTATTTGGGAACAAGCTATCAAAAAAATATTGTCTGAAAAAAGTAAGATAGTAAAGAATAGATTTTTGTTATTATGATCAAATTGTATCTACTTAATTGATTAATTAATAATATGTTACACTCTTGGGGCTGGAGTGGTGGCTCAGCATGTTGATGCTTGCCTGGCATGCTCAAGAACCCAGGTTCATGCACCAGCACCACATACTCAACTAAGTGTCAGAGCAATGAAAACCAGATGAAAAACTAAATAAAATTGATTCTCTCTTTCTCTCTCTCTCTCCCTCTCTCTCTTTAAAAGAAAATAATAATTAATGTTACTTACACTCCTGTTGCAAGCCTACATTCTATGAAATGGGAAAGGTAGAAGTATTCACAGAAATATACTACTAGACCCTTCCTTTAAGAATTTTCGACCTGAAAGAGGCATCAAAATCTAAAGGCTTTTATTTTCTGCTTTAAAAGACTTGATAGATTAAAAGAAATAATAAAACATAAACCCCATAATTAATAAAATCTTAATTTTATAAAATACATAATTACATGAAAAAATAAAGGGTAGTATACAATTATTTGAAATACAGTTTGGTTGGGAGTTTATACTGGGGTTGTTCAAGGAATAGTGCTTACCAAACTATAATATGCATTGTTTCATCTTGGATATGAGGCTATTTAACATTTTCATCTGTTGTGTGGTTGATGGACTAGAGCATATGATGATTAAAGTGACAGTTAATAACCAATTGAAATAAGTGTTTATTACTTTGAAAGGTTGAATTAGAATTTTAAATGACCTTGTAAAGCTGAAATAGGAGTCACATAAATAGATTGATAAGCAATTTTATTGAAAAAATGTGTCAGGAAGTACACTTGGGCTTTTTAAAACTACACGAATAAAGTGTAGTGAATTCTTGAACAAACATTCTTTGAAGTGCAGAAATCACCATCCATCACAAACTGAATGCACATCAGTAAGTATAGCAATTATGTAAAAAAGGTTCACTTTGGAGTAGGTTTAACAACAGTGTAATCGGAAGGAAACGGAATGTATTTTCCCACTGCGTGTAGTGCTGTGCAATCTTTCGAAAATCAAGGTTCACTGTAAGTTTGGGGAAGGTGGCCTTCTGAGAGCATGTGACAGTAGAACTTCTGTATCTGACAGATCTCCACTTCCTAAAATTGTGGTTTCACTATTACATTGCTGGTGGGATACAAACTGGTACAGCCACTCTGGAAAGCAGTATGGAGACTCCTCAAAAAATTAGGGCTGGAACCACCTTTTGACCCAGCTATCCCACTCATGGGTATCTTCCCAAAAGAGCTAGAATCGCCTTGCTATAGCGATACAGCTTCATCAATGTTTATAGCAGCTCAATTTACTATAACTAAATTATGGAACCAACCCAGATGCCCCTAACTTGATGAATGGATTCAAAAACTTTGGTACATATATACAATGGAATACTACTCAGCTATTAGAGAAAACGATATTATGGCATTTGCAGCCAAATGGATGGAGATGGAAAAAATGTTGCTAAGTGAAGTATCCCAAACTCCAACTCAAGGCCAAATGTTTTTCCTCATTTGTGGAAACTAGAATACAACCGGAAACAGTATGATAGATGGCTAACCTAACAATTACCTCAACATGTATGAATTTTTACACAATCATGGGGAACCTTGCCTAGGTTCCTGGGGGACGTAGGGAGGGGGGCAGGGAAGGAGGAAGGGAATAGGAAGGACATCAAGGAGACCAGAGGGAGGTAGTATGGGGCAATCTAATTTGAGGGGAACCTCCGACTTCCAGGAGAAGTCCAATTAACTTGGGGCTTAAGTAGAGTGAAACATGGAACCAGGGGGATCCCAAAGGGGGGAAACTGTGGTCTGGCATCAGTATTGGCTTGTTCTGTCATTACACTTTTGTTCTTGATTGTTTGATGATGAATTCCTCCTAGTTGTAACACCATGTTTATCAAATAAAAATTTAAAAATAAAAAAAATTTAAAAAATAAAATTGGAGTTTTGACACAAACAGTACTTACTTATAAAACATTTATACATAGCATTGTACCAAATACTTTAGGCAATAAGATACAGAGACTATGGAATCTGTGGGCAAAGGAGAACTTGGAAATCTTTCTAAAAAAATTTTTGGCATTTTTTCCTCAATTTAATGGTAGATAAAATTCACTTATTTGTAAGAATGTATGGATATCACATTGTTACATTAAATGCATTTTTGATTGTATAATAACTCAATTCCTTAATAAAAAATATTTTTAGAAATTCACTTATTCCATAACTAAAATTTAGTGCCATGTCCAACTGTGTACATGTGTCATGATTTCTTCAAGGGTGATATTATGAGGTAAATTGAATGTCAATACCAATGAATGTGAAAATGTTTGCAAAAATAAGTATGATACTTAGAGCAACATCAAAGGCAGTAACTTCAATGAGTTAGTCACAAGCATTGTGCTGCACCCATATCAAAGGATCAGAAAGCTGACAGCCTTCCAGAGCATTATCGCTAGTTAAAATCAATACGTATGTTTATTTTGGGCACAGGTCATTTTATCACCGTGTTTTACTGGTATTTGAGAGCCAGTTGCAAAGGCTTAAGGTTTTTCTCATTAACTTTGCTGAGAGAGTGGATTATATAAAAAGATTGGATTAAAATAGTGGTATTAGGAATCATCTAAACCAGGATCCCCATGGGAAATAAATCACCATTTATATTTTATCCACATGATTTTATCCAGTTTTAAAGATGATCTATGAATGATTTATGCTTCTCCACTATACCATTAGTGTTAACTATATTTTATCCTCAAGGATAAGATGTGCTCTAAAGGAATTGCTTACACTATAGAGAATAAGTATCATTACAATTACAAGCAAAAGCAACCTTAATTATGATTTATCTTAAAAGGTTTCATCATATCAGTAATGTAAGTAACAAAAAATATATGACTTTTCAATGCAGTTGACCCTCCACATCAGAAGGTTCTACATCTACAGATTCATTCAACCATACATAGAAAATATTTGTAGGAAAAATTGTATCTGTACTGAACATGTCTTCTTGTCATTGTTCTCTAAACTACATAGTATACCAGCTATTTACATGGTGTTTACATTATATTAAGTGATCTAGACAGGATCTAAAATACGCAGGAATATATGTACTTATTACATGAAAATACTGCGTAATTTTGTAGCAAAGAATTGAGCATTGCTAATTTAGGTACCCAAGGGTGTTCTGGAACCAATCCTCCTCAGATATAAAGGGACATCTGTATAAAGTATCTGACAGCCTTTACTGCATGGGGCCTTTTGTAACTTGGTGTTCCTTCAAACTATTCCAGTCTTAAAATTCTCCTCAGAACATGGGATTCCAGTTATTATGAATTGCTTCCATTGCCCCTCTCCATTCCTGCTCACCAGTAGTTTCCTTAAGTTCTTTTGAAACTAAAAAACTAGTGTATTGGATTAACCAATGCCTGCTAGTGCTTTGTGATTACTTTAATTCTGTTTCTTGCAGAATTCTGCTTCTTGCCAAAAAAATTGTTGAACCAATGAAAGAAGCAATAATAATAAAAAATTAAATTCTCAGAGAAAATGCTCTGCAACTGTTAATTCTTAGGATTCATACTTCAATTGAAATTTTTAATAAATTGTATTTTTACATAATTATAAAAGGTGACACATCAAATGAGTTAGAGGAAGTGCCTTTGTGGGAAGGAAGAAAATTGGAGTAGAAATTAGAAATTAAGGAAAAAAGTAAAAAAAAAAAAACCCCACTAAAATGAGAAGTACTTTCATGGACTAATGATGATGATAAAGTGGAAGGAATTAAGCAGAATAATGTTCTCAATCATTCTAAAGTGCAACAATATTTAAAGGGGTCAAGGCACTATGTCCTCAGCAAGCAAAATTCACCTAACAGTGGTTTTGAAATTTTCACTGGACCAACAGCCTCAGTATCCACTGTGAATTTGTTAGAAATGCAAATTATCAGTCTCCCATCTCAGACCTCATGAACCATAAATTCTGGGGTGAACCCCAGTAATGCTAGTTCAGCAAACCCTCAATGTCATTCTAATGCATGACAAGACAAGAACAATATTGGGGCTTTTTATACTCCCGAAGCTGAGGCCTAGGACCAGACCAGACCAATTAAATCAGAATCTCTGGGGATGAGGTCTTGACATCAGGGTTTTTGCTTTGTTTTGTTTTGTTTTGTTTTGTTTTTGGTACTTGGGATTGAACCCAGGGACACACTACCACTAAGCTACATCCCCAACTCTTTTTGTTGTGAGACAGGGTCTCAATAAGATGCAGAGGCTCACCTTGAATTAGCAATCCTCCTGTCTCTGCCTCCAGAGTAGCTGGGATTGCAGGTGTAGGCTAACCACACCTGGCAGCATTAAAGTGGTTTTCAATGTTCCCCAGGTAGAGAACTGCCCCTCTTCACTCCCATGGGAAGGAGGTAACTTCCTCCCTCTGATTAGTTGAATCCTACCTGAATTTGTTACTTGTTTTAAAAAAAAGAATAAAAAAGAAAAAAATTGTGGCGGAAAAATGTATGAAAACCACAGGATGAGCAGAGTCAGGGTTGATTAATTCTACTTAAGTCCATTAGCACCTCTGTCAATAGATCAGAACACCGAGAGACTAGGGATCCTAAAACTTAATTTCTGTTAGTGTGGAAAGGGGAGGGGCAAAGGACCATCCCAACTCTAGGACACTGTGAGGACAAGAATCTAGAGAAAAAGCCATAACTCTAGCGAGGAAGCTGGTGGGAAAGCCCTACCTTGGGAATACAGGCAGGCCTGGACAGGGAATTAAAAAGATGAAATGATGTCACAGACAAACTTCACTTGCGTCAGAGTTTACCTGAGGCTAGCCTTATTCAGCCAAATGGAGATTAGTAAGACAGAAAAATATGTTATCTCTGAAATGATTTTGCAAAATAGTGGGAAAACTTTTTAAAACTTGCTGACATTCAATGAACATGCAAATTTTCAGCAACAGTGGTGCCTAATCATTACCATTAAATATTTTTTGGAATTTGAGCTGGGGGTTTGCCAATTGGGAATGACAGTTTGCCCAAAGGCAGTTTTTCTCAGGTTTCTCGTTGGGAGATGGCATCAGAGAGAGAAATCTTGGACTGCTCTATCAGTTTCTCCAGCACCAAGATTTCAAGAAATTGTAATGAAAGTTGACTGAATATTGTTAAAGGAATTTCTAGTCTTCATAAAAAAGAACAGACATGCAAAAATTGAACTGAATAATTTAGCAATTATAAAAGATGAATGTTAGATGTGTTAGATTAAAAAGGTTATAAAAATTAGATGACACTTTCAGTTGAAGACAGTGTACTAGTATTGAAGCTGTAGTACTGTATAAACAATAGATAATTAATAGGATTTTGAATTTTAGCTCACATAAAATGAAACAGATACCAAGAAAGATCATGAGAGAAAAAAAGAAGAACAGTTGGCAGGGTTTCAAGATTGTGATTTCTTATTTTTAAGATAACATCAAAATGTGCTTTAGTGGGGCTACAGTGCTGGCTCGGCAGTTATGGCCCTTGCCAGGCAAGCACGAGTACGGGAGTTCAAACCCCAGCACCACATACACAATGAGGTCTTGGAGCAATGAAGGTCACATGAAAAACTGAATAAAATTGATTCTCTCTCTCTCTCTCTCTCTCTGTCCCTCTCTCTTTAAAAAAAATACATATATATATATATGCTTTAGTGATTGCCTACAATAATAGTTAAAAAAAACTTTCCCCAGAATCATTGGGAGATTTGTTAAAACACAACTTACTGGACCCATCCCCCCATTCTGAGTCCAGATCTCTGAAATACAGACTGCTTTTTGCTTTTTTTTTTTCTTTCTTTCTTTCTTTTTGGTACTGGAAATTGAACCCAAAGCACTATGCTCTACCACTAAGCTACATTCCCCCACCCTGATTTTAAATTTCTTTTTTTTTCCTTGTTTTCTTTTCTTTTTTTTGTACCAGGGATTGAACCCAGAGACACTTAACCACATTGAACCATACCCCCAAGCCTGTTTTATATTTTGAGACAGAATCTCCCTGAGTTGCTCAGGACCTCATAAATTGTTGAATCTGGCCTTGAACTTGTGATCCTGCTATGTCAACTTCCCAAGCCTCTGAGATTATAGACATGTGTCACTATGCCAGGCCTGATTTTAAATTTCTAAGAAGAGCTACTCTGGGGACCACACTTTGAGAAGCACTGATTTAGAATAGTGAGTAAATTCTAAACATGTAGAATCTGTTTACAATCATATAGCACATAAGATTTTAAACAGAATAATTCAATAAATGTACTTGACCCACCATTGAAATTGAAGAATTTAACAATACAATGCAGTTGAAATTTTCTATATATCCTTTCAGGATTCCACTTTTCTTCAACCTCAATCAAGATAATGATTAGCCTTCATGTTTAATTATTATTTTCTAAGGTTTGCAAAAAAATGTACTGCAAATCAACAAGAAGCAAGAAATCTTAAATCAAATAGGAAAAAGATATGAATAGGCAATTTTCAGAAGAAACCCAAAAGGTGAGCAAACATATATAGAGCCATGTTCAAACTTAATAAGAATGACAAGGTGCACGTTTTTAAAGACTATGAAATGATACTTTATTTGCATCGCTGGAGATAAATTAGGAAATTAGATAATGCTGAGTACTGGAGAGTTTGTGGTAGGGGGAAGATTACAGAAATGTCTATGCCTGTTAAAGCAAGGGTATCTTGATGCTACCTTATAGAAAACAATCTAGAATTTCTTGATCAAATTAATGTACCTATACACCATGCCCTGCAATTTAGCTCCTGAGGGTTCATCCTCAAGAAATGTCACACAAAGAAAAGACTGGCTTGAGGATGATCATGAAATTCTAAGGCAATCTTGTGTCCATGACTGGGGAGTGGACAAACAAAATATGGTGGATGTATTTACTCCTTATACTACCTGCCATTCAGCAGTTGGAAGAAGCAGAAAACTAGGAACCTAATAACAGAAATACATTTTAAAATACAGTCCTGGATTTTTGAAAAATAGGGTACAAGTTGGGCACAGGGACACACACATCTGTAATTCCAGCTACTTGGGAGGCTGAAGCAGGAGGATCACAAGTTTGAGGCCACCCTGGGAAATTTAGCAATACCTGATCTCAAACTAAAAAATAAAAAGGGCTAGGGATGTCATTCAACTGCTCCATCAGTTTCTCCAGTACCAAGATTTCAAGAAATTGTAATGAAAGTTGACTGAATATTGTTAAAGGAATTGCTAGTCTTCATAAAAAAGAATAGACATGCTCCTGGGCTTAATCCCCAGCACAGTAAACAACAACAAAAAGATACAAAATAAGCTTTCTATCATAATACCATCTATGTAAATTATATATACACAAAACAAGGATGTACATCAAACACACTAGATTTTTTTATTAGAAGTATATAGAGGTACAATTGAGGGGGAAACATTATCAAACCAACAGTAATAAATGTATATATACTTTGTTATCCAGGGGTAATGCCAAAACATGGATGACCACCTTGAGTTTCACCTGTTGCAGTTTCCCCCAGAAGAACGCATGCGTTAAATGGGTATCTCGTGGAGAATGACAACAGCTTCTGAGATGGTTCCCCCCTATTCCCACTCTCCAGTCTCCTATGAGTTCTTCATA
>PVKS010007681.1:0-71747 GCA_004027875.1 Aplodontia rufa | reverse complement strand
GAGAGCCGTGGGGCGGGGGGAGAGAATGGGAATCAAGAAGCGAATGGTCAGAGAGAGAGAGAAGGGGGAAGAGAGGAGGGAAAAATAAGAAAAGAAGGGAGAGAAGGAGGGAGGGAAGGGAGAGCTTAGGGGGAAGAGGGGCCGAGATGGGGCGGAGGGCGCGGAAGGAGGAGCGCGCTCGCTTCGCCTCTGCCCGGCGTGCCGGGCAGTTACTCGGGCGCCGCCGCCGCGGGTCCGGGCCGCGCAGCTCTTGCTCTGCCGCGGGAGGTGGCGAGGCGCGGGAGGGAGGGGCGCGCCGGGGCCGTGGGGAGGGGAGACTATTCCATCAGCGAAAGAAGGATTGGCTGCATCCAAAGCCAGTCCGGATGCAAACTCGGGCTCCGGCCTCGGTCGGTGGAGTGCGGGGGATCGCGGCGTGGGGGGCGGGGGCGCTGGCGCTGGGGGAGGGGGAGAAAGGCGTGGAGCACGGGGGGGGACACCTTCTGCAGTTGTCACCGCATCAACGCTGGGCAGCTGCCAGAGTACCCATCCCCCCCTTCCAGCAACTTCTTCCAACAGCCTCCTTTGACGGACCCCAACTCTCCTCTTTCACGCCTCGCCTATCTCGCAGGGCACAAAGAAATCTCAGTCCCTCCATAAACTTTGCGCTTCCAGTTATGCTGCCCCCTCCCCGGACCCTCGCCCCCCGCCCGTCCAGCTTCTTGGCAGGAAGGTTAGGCCACTGGCAAAGTCCTCAATGAGAGCCAGCTGATCACAAATGCCAACTGTGTGTCTTGGGGCCAGTTAAGTCCTCTCGTCTGCCCAAGCTCTCAGGACACCATTTCATTGCTCTCAGGGTTCCCTGGAGACCGCTGCGGACACGGACCAGCCCCCAACTTGGTCAGCATGGATGGGGTGCTGAGCAGCGCCCTCAAAGTGCTCTTTCTCACCTCGAGATTCCATTTTAAATAGTAAACTGCCGGAATTGGGCGGTGGGCAGTTATTTTTTTCTTGTATCAAAAAGGGAAAACCGTTAGCTAGGTGATTAGCTGTAGGTGGAAAGTGAACTATCTTCTCCAATAGGAATACTCACTTTTTGAGGAAGTCTGTGGAAGTTCTGCACTCCCACCTTGCCCTATGACCTTTAATTCTCTTAGTTCTTCTGCCACAGGGAAGCACCGAGCGACTAATAAAAGATTTGATCTTCCCATAATTTCCCATGCAGGTAAGACCCAATAACTACTTCATGGTTCTTTAGTTTCTAAAGTTTTGTTTCATTCTTATTCAATTATTGTGTGTGCAGTATGTGGGAAACTTCAAGGCAAAAGAACAATTTTGAGATGATTTGCATAGTTATTATTTTGGCCAAGTTAAGCTCTGTGAGGTTCGCTTAGTTTCTCGTAGTCTCATATACACTAAGTATTAAAGATATTCCCCCAGCTGGTCGGGAAGGGACTTCTGTCCAAAGGGCAGTGGAACCTGCTGCTTTATGTAATTAGTATTTACTAATAAACTCCATTGCACTTAACATGTACCCCCAGGTACTGCTGACTTTCCTCTCAGGAGCTTGTAAAACGGCCCATTCTGATCTGAAATTTCGTCTGCTTTTGGTTGAGTAGTATTAGTGTGATTCCCACCAAATGATACTCTAAAAGGGTCAGCAAAGAGCATGGGCTTATTGAGCATAATGCAGATGCTCAGTGTGTAGGAGGCACTGTAATCAGTGTCATTTATTACCCCATCAGGACATCTTCTGGAAAGTGTAGAGTTGCCTCATAAGTAGTATGGCTGAGAGAATCTTAATACAAAGCTGAAGACCAATTGCAGATTTTATTACATTACCATTAGTACTATTACCATATGAGGTTAGAAGAATATAGTGCGTGGTCCTGTACAGTAGAAAATACACTAAATGACAAAGTCCCTCCCCTGAAGAACCAACAAATTAAAGTCCCAAGTACCATAAACAGCAGTTATCTGTGCTTGTGATGCAGAATGAATAAGCAGACAGAGAAGTACAGATTTTTACCTCCTTCATTTTCAATTCATTACAGTTAAATTGGTGTGCTTAGAATCTTAGAATCCATTGTATTGTACATATGGTTTTCAAAGATCCTCACGGAACAGGCTGACTTTTTATGTCACCCAAAAGGAATGCCCATTGGAATTAAAATAACATAATGGTTAGTGTTTCTTTTGGCATTTGAAATGGTTAAATATGCAAAGCAAAAGAGAAACAAATAAAGCTCAAATAAATATTCATTTTAAAAGCTGAAAGGAGCAAAAGTCAGGGAATTTTAAGGCAATATTGTAAAATAACCAGAATGTATTATTAGAAATACTATATTTCTGAATTATAAACATAGATATTAATTATAGTCAATATGAATGAAATAAACTAAGGAGCACTGTTACATCTTGTATTTTCACTTCACTTTTAATGGAAATATTGATGAAACCTGAGGTTCAATTTTTCTTTTTTCTAGTTTAACTCACTAAGGTTATAAAATAAAAAGACAGCAAAACCTATAAGCAATTATCTCTGTCCAAATGGATATAGCAGCTCCAAACCACAGCTACATGACTATCAAACAATGATTATGAAAACCACAATTGAGAAAATCATCAGGGAATGATATTGCAAAACCACAGCAACAAATGTGTCTGTGATATTGAAAACCACAATTCAAAACTAACACCCTGTGTATCGCAAATTACTATTTAACTGTAAATGTGCAAATGTATAAGTAACAGCACAAAATAATTTCTCATTTACTTAACAATGAATTATTCATTTTCCAGACTCACCAATTCCTTGTCTACATATTGGTTTGCTTAGAAAAGTTTTTGTTTTCAAAAATAAAAATCATTTCAAATAACATAAAAATTTTAATTTAAAAGAAAAATACAAATTTTAATCATATTTTCCAGTGTTAAAAGTATTGATCTGAAATCAGTCTGAAATAAAGGAATATCCATCTCTATATAGCTTTGTTCATGAAATTGTTTAGAAGTGAAAAAATATGTGTATGTGAAAAAAAGCTTAAAGTATTCTATTACAGCTTAAATGGTTGAGATTTTAATTGTATATATTCTTAGTCATTTTTAGATAAAAAGCATATACCTGACAACGAAAGGAAATGCAGTTTTAATATGCAAAATCAAGTGTTGATTTACAAATGAGTAAAAGAATATTATTTGCAAGCTTATAGGGTTGCCATACTTTTTCTAATTAATATACAAAGTGTTCTATTAAACATGAATTTTGAATAAACCACACTAATTCTTTAGAATAAGTATGTTCCATGTACTCTTTGGCACATACTTTTCCTAAACACTAATTGTGGCTTATTTGAGATTCAAATTCAATTAGGGATCCCATATTTTATCTGGCAAACCTAGAAGTTTAACATTTTAGCTTTTTTCACATATTTATGGATGTTTATAGTATTGGTTATAGAAAAGGCAGAGAAACCCTAAAGTGCTTCCTCTAAGCATAAATATATTTAATGTTGTATTATTTAGGGAAGGCAGGGTAGAAGGAATAAATTTCTCTATAAAAATTCTTACTTTATTTGGCACAGTCCAGAGAGGCACTAGCACTGTAAATGGATTGCATTCATGTATGTCTTTCTCTTGGATTTGTTTTTAAATGTGTTTTTTTTTCCTCCAAGGGATCAACAAATTGATAAAGAAAACTCGGAGGCCACATCTTGTTAGACAGCAAGCTGCCTTCTTTATTGTGGGAGTTAATAATGTCAAAAAGCTTCAGAAAGACTTAATTTTTGCCCTTGAATCCTCACCAGAAATTGAATATGGTTTATCTGCCTGGATTTTAGGTTGTGACACTGACTTGAACAAGAATACAGAATGAAAAGAGTGTTTAGTATTTGTGTATCTTTATAATTTCAGCAGTTTAAAAAGAAAATCAAATTAATTTAAATGGCATTCCTAATTTATACCTAGAAAAAAAGATTATCTGTTAACTTCCAAAGGAACTGAGGACTTCCAAAAGATTTAGCCTGTTTTGATCAGAGGCATTAATTTGAGCTTCATGTCGACCATCAATCTCTTGAAATAAGTTTGTATGTGCAAATAATTTTCTTAGGAGTAGGTCTATTGAATTCACCAGATTTTTAAAAACATGTGAAAAAAATATGTGAACCAACATGGATTAAGAAATACTGTTCTATTTATAAATGTTTATGAGATACTGAAAACTAAAATGTGAATGATTTAAGTTTTTATTCTTTGTACCCACTTTTTAGGTTCAAGTTACTTACTCTGATAGAAAAGAATCATGAGATAAATTCTATTTTTAAAAACGTACTTCGTTCTTAGGTTTGTGTAACGCTGCATAACATTCTTCCCAAATATAAAATAAATATTAAAGGAGTAGCCACCTACATTTTGTAGACATCTGTTGATTTTGTCTGCCTAGCATCCTATTCTGGCAATAGTGTCATGATGCCTTTTGAAAAATTCCTCTTTCTTACCCACTGTTCACTCTTGCAATGCAAGTTCAGCCTTTCCCAACCCCTGACCAATCAAAATATTTCATGTTTCTCTAGAGCGATTGGCTCAATGTTCCAAATTGCTCCTATGCAAGTCCACCCTGGGAATTTTTCTTAAAACCAGTAAGGAAGAGGGACTGTTTTTATCCTGGGGTTACTTCTCTGGGAAAATGCAAATGAGAAATTGCTAGTGGCCATGCTTATGAAAAGAATCCAGTGTCAACACAGAATATTTTTCAGTCTTAACTTTGTCTTAGAGTCTGCTTTGGGAAGAATCCAAACCAAAACACCCATCTGCACTCCAACTTTGCTTTATTTTGGATCCACCAACATTATCTGCATATCTCCATAAATGTTAAAGTCTCAGTCAGTTCTGTTACATTTTAACTTAATCTATTTGACCAGGCCAATTTTTATGCATCGTTGTAGTCATAGTATAGATTATTTTTCACAAGAAGACACTAACCTCCTAGTCTAAGTGAGGTACCTCTTTTTCTTGTTTCCATACACTTTTTATTTTTTTGTCTGCCATAATATTACTTGCTGTATTGTGTGATACTGGAAATGTATATATAAATCCAATATTCACCAGTCCCCTTCCTATCTCAGCACACTAACCAGACACTGACATTTGTGAAGGCAAGAAACATGTCTATTTTTTTAAGAATTATGTTCCCAATACTAGACACGTAGGGAGTCCTAACAAAATTATTGAAATCATCCATTCTTATTTGGGGACTCCTACCACTCCCAATCCTCATCCAAAGAGTCACATGTATAGGAGATGGCAATTATGTTTGCACAACATGTAACCATGCTCTCATGGTGATGCTTGGACTGGAGAGAGCACTGACTCCATCCAATATGACCAGTCAAAGTCTTCCTTGGGAAAGTGGAGTTAATATCAAGAGTTTCAGTCCTTACATGTGCTGGTGTCTTGAATGAAAAAGAAGAAAAACCTTGTGGCATGGTCATCACCATGTGAACAGAGTGAACAAGATTACTTGACAATAGACAGAAAAAGAAGCAGCAGAGATGTTCTAAGAGAAGTTAAGAACAGAAACTGGTATACCATGCTTTATACTTTTGTCCTAGATGTCACTGAGATATTGATATCTCCTTAGGATACATTTTTTTCCCCATCTTTCTTTTTTTGGCTATTTTGTTCCTAAATTAGTACTACTTGATTCCTGTTACATTCCAACCAAAAGACTAAACAAAGACCAAAATTAACCATCTATGACTTTTGGTCTACTCGACTGACTATCTGAATTTAATCATATCAATCTACCTAACTTCCTTTATAAAATTTAAATAAAAGCATTTCTGATGATCAATTCATTTTCCTCTAAGCAGCTCTAAAAGCACAAACCACAATAAGGGAATAAATCTAAGATTTTAACATAGATAAATCAAGATGCTATCAATTACCCATTTGGGACATTCACTTCAATCAGGCTTAACTCCTAGGGAAAAAGTATTTTCAAGTCAGAGTTCTCAAGGGCATGATGATCATTTGACATGCATAGCCATAACGCTCCTGATTACCTATATCCTGTCCCCAGATGTTTGGTTTTACTTTCAACTTCACTTTTGCACATTTGAATAACCATCTAACAGATTACCTTCCATATAAATGTTATGAATGTTGTTATAATTCACATGAATAATGTTTGTGCTGTGGTGAATTTTATTTTCTAACCTGCAACTTATGCCGTGAATTTCTAACTGCAAAGTCAGAAATTGAATAGATTTTGAGGATCCTTGCTGTGTGTATAGACATAATGAAATTACTTATCTTTGCTATGATCTACTTGCTAAAGTATATTAAAATAATGTAGTAGGAATGAATATAGAGTAAAGTGAAGATATAGGGTTATGAATAACTATGCTAAGACATGCTAAGGGTGGAGTCATGAAAAGGTAGCTGAAAAGGTTAATTATATCACTTTCTAAATTTATCCGGTAGTGAAAATTAAAAGTATAATTAATATATTTATTTTTAAAATATTTATTTTAATATTAAATATTAAAGAAGTTATTAAATAACTACTTGTATATAGATTTAAAGATCAAATAGATTTTCAAGGCTTGTAACTAATAGCATGTTCTACCCTGCTTCCCAATGATAATTCTTGCACTCAGAGGTATAAACATCAATTTTTTTAGCTGATTCTTCTAATGTTCACCTCAGATTTCTAAATATATGCTTTACTATTTATAAAATTTATTAGTTTAGGACTTATTGACTATGTTGATTATCTAATATGAAAATATAAAGATATGATAGATTTATACCCTTCAACACACACTGGATCCAAATTTTTATTCAAATAAAACTTTATTGTTAATTCATTATGTTTTCTCCTGAACCAATTCTGTTTTTCCTTCATTTATTATTACTTTCTTTGTCATTTTCTCAATTTTCTATTCACTATCACTAATTCACACCCAAATCCTCAGTCAGTCTAATACATTCAGATATGTCAGCATAGTCAGCGACATCCGATAACCTTCCAGTTCTGGGTTATTTTCCTCCTGCGGAGGTGTCTTTGAACTCCTCATCTTCCTGCTCCGCTCTAAGCTATTCGCTGTCTGACTACAGTTTCCTTTTCATCATCATCTTGGAAGTTCCCTTGATTTTTCTTGTATTGAATTCCAAGTTTCTCGGATTACTGTGTATTCCGCTTTCATGGCTAACTACTCTACTCCCTTTCCCTCCCTTCCCTTCCCTTCAGTGCATGCATGTTCTCTCCACTTCTCCTCTTTCACATTGTGGTTAAATTACCTTTTAAAAACACACTTTATGGGGGCCGCAGTGATGGGTCACCAGTTAAAGCACTTGCCTGGGATGCACAAGGGCCTGGGTTCAAACCCCAGCACCACATATGCAACCAAGTGTTAGTTAAATAAAGGCTAGATGAAAAAGTAAATAAAATTGATTCTCCCTTTCACTCTCTCCCATTCTCTTTAAAAGAACTGCCATTTCATATTTTCTAGGAGTGAAGGCAAGTGCATAGAGTACATTATACAAAAATGTCCCAACCAAAATTCTTCTGTATACCCTTGTTTTTTATTTTTGAAATTAATCATTAAATATTTTCATTTTTATCAAAGTAGTACGTTTAAATGTTACAAAATAAAATTGTAAAAGTGGAATACCATGGTTTGGATGTGGTTTTTAGCATGTTCCCCAAAGGGTCATACTGTTGGAAGCATGGTCCTCAGTGCCATGATATTAAGGTGGTGGAACCTGTATTAGGTAGGGCCTAGTGGGAAGTGATTATGTCATTGGGTCACACATTTGGAAAGGATTACTGTAGTCCTCAAAAACACCCTACTTAGGGACTGGAGTGGTGGTTCAGCGGTTACCCTGCTTGCCCGGCATGCACGAGTATGTGTGTTCAAACCCAGCATGACATACACAACGAAGTGTCTAAGCAACGAAAGCCTTGTGAAAAACTAAATAAAATCTAAATAAAAAAAATTAATCCTCTCTTTTTCTCTCTCTCACTGTTCCTCTCTCTCTCTCTAAAAAAAAAAAAAAGAAAAAAATACATACTTAGATCTGAGGAGAGTGACCTGTGACCTTTCACACTCACACAGAACCATTGTGATACCATTTGCCATGAGACCCTCACTAGTCAAACAAGCCAGTACCATGCTCTTGAACCTCCACAATTATGAACTAAAACTTCTTTAATTTCAGTAAAGCATTTAGCTCTAGGTAATTTGCTAAAGTAACTGAAAATGAAATAGTACAGGGAGAATATAATTAAGAGTTTCTTCTCTCCTAGAACTCAACATTCAGAGGCAACTACATTTAGACATTTCCATAATATTATACAGTATATATGAACTTTTCAAATTGTAGTAAATTTAGAAAATATCTCTGCCCACGATGACGAATGAAGAAATTTATATTTTTAATGTTTTCTTATCCCTCCTATCCCCTTCTACTTCTGACCGTAGTTTCTAATTTATGTTATGAAAGTTGATAACTATTTTTCTTTTCTGCAACTATATTTTCTTTCATTTTAGGCCTCCACATTGATTCATCAATTGAAAATGAATACACCAGAGACCAGAGCAGTGGCTCAGTGGTTATGGTGCTTGCCTGGTATGCATGAGGATGTGGGTTTGAACCCCAGCACCACATATACAATGAAGTGTCAGAGCAACCAAAGCCACATGAAAAACTAAATAAAATGGATTCTCTCTTTGTCCCTCTCTCACCGTCCCTCTCCCTTAAAAAAAAAAAAAGGAAAAGAAAATGATACTCCATGAATATTTTATTATGATTATGAAATGCTCTCTATTGAAGAATCAACTGCTTGAATAAGAGTCTCTTTCTTTTAGGGGTCCATGATATGACTCTTAGTTGATTTAAGGAAGTATTTTTCTAGTATGGGCTAAATGATCTTTCCTTGCATTCCATCAGTTAGTTAAAATCATCCATGAAATTAGTTTGCTTTGTAATCAGATGATCACTTTTTCAAGCAGGTTTTTCCTCGTAAGAAAAATTTTTGCTTTATTTTTGTTAATACTTTATAATTCTGTGTACTATGGGGTACAATTTGGTGATGACATTCCAATTTGTCTTCCTATCTTCTTCTTGTGATGAAACACATACTTTCTTTACTATATCACTAACATTAGTTTGTTCTTTGCTCACGCTGGCCTTGGCATGTGGTCCATTCCAGTGTTATCCTTGAGAAAATTCCTTATGTGGCTCTTTACCTCCCTGTTCAACTAATTGCTTTTATCCCCCTAACTGCTCAGCAGTTATCCTAGAAATTGTTTCTAGTGGGATGATTCCTGAGCTATTTCTAGAATGTTTTGCATCCTACACCTTTCTCATTTCTTTTTCATTCTCATGTTTCTGAAATGTATATATACTCAACCTCCTCAGGACTGAAACACGAAATAAAACTCCATCTTTATATATGAGAAAGTGTATTTATTTTGTTCTTATCTTTGGTTGATAGTTTAGCTGGGAATATAATTCTAAGTTTTAAAAACATTCCTTTCCCCTGAGAAATTGGAAAAAAATAAGGTAGCACTCTCTTTTTTTCTAGTATTCAGTATTTCTGATTGAAAATCTGGTTCTAGTCAGAAAACTTTGATATTGATTCCTTACTTTCTCATTAAATTGCTAGTCTGAAATTGTGCAGTTATATACTACTGACCATTATTTCATTCAACCCATCCTGCATTAGAAACCAAACTTCATTCAGACAACTGACTCTCCCTCACATAACACTTGTGATTCAAGAACATGTGCTTCACCTATAGCATAGGAATGATCTTCAATTAATTCAACTCCTATAACATAATCTCCCCTTTCTAGTAGTTAGTTTAGGAATTGACAGAGGATGCAATTCTGCACAAAAGGAGGACTACCAGAGGCTTTGATGAGAGGCCTGTTTGCTCCCAAGAGAGAATAATGGAGATCATGCTTTTCTTTCTCTTCCCAGAAATAAAAAAGGAAGAATATTTGATTACTAGCTGTGTCTTCCACTTTTTGGAATGTGGAAGTCTTCTCCTAAAACGAAGGTAGCCGCAGAGCAAGCCGTGCATAATGAAGAGAACTGGCGTTCAAATAAAGCTGAAGCCTGATCATAACCAGGCTTGGCATCTACTGGGCCTTTGGACTTCCTGCCCAACAAGATTTCTTATTGTTTGAGACAGTTTCTTTTGGGTTTTTGTTACTCAGAGTGGAAAATATCTTAACTGATACAAAGCTGTAGAAAGATGAGTCTTTTGTCTTTCATTCTTGAATCACGTGGACTGAGGAGGAGGGGTGAGAATTGTGGATAGGAGTAGGACTATTACCCTCTGCTGAAGTTCAGTAGACAGACTTTCAATTTAACCAGAAGCATCATTGCCACCCTCTTTGTGCCTGCAGTACCACACATTGCACCTTCTGAGATGTGTTGTATACACAGTGTAGAATCATTATTGTGTCTAGAGACGGATTTCCTGAATGCAAATCTTGGCTTTTCCTCCTCTTAGCTATGTATTATTTTTGCAGATTATTAAATCTTTGTGTTTCAGTTTACTTATATTGCAAATGGGAATATAATGATATCTACTGCCAACAGTTGTATTAAATGCTTTTTAAAAATTTTATTAGTTCTTTTTTTGGCATACATGACACAAGATTATACAATGACATAACTATAAAAGCTTGGAGTTTAACTTGTTCTAATTCAGTTTCCAGGTTTTCCCTTCCCCTCCCCTCCCTTTCTCTCACCCCATTCCAGTTTTTTTTTTTTTTGCATACAAAACAATAGAATATACATTGACATGTATATTCAGTGTACCTCCTTTTAACTCAGTTCTCAGTATTTCCCCTTCCCTTCCCTTCCTCCCACCCCCTGTTCTTGTTAGATGACACCCCCTCCCCTCCACCTTATTCTCTTCCTTCTACTCCATTGGTCTTTCTGCTATTTACTAGAGCTTTTGTTTTTTAACTTACTGATTCACTGATATACATGTTGATGAGACTCACTATGATGTGTTCATCTATAAACATGAAAAAGTTAAGTCTGATTACTTCCATGAGATTTCCCTATTGCATTACTCCTTCCTCTATTTCCTTCTCCTTTGTCTCTTTCTCTGTTGTTTTCCTTATTTTGGGTTAGCTTCCACATATCAGACGGAACATTCAACCTTTGGTTTTTTGAGTCTGACTTACTTCTCTTAACATGATAGCCTCAAGTTCCATGTATTTGTCAGGACTAAGTAGACACTTCTCAAGTGAAGAAATATAAATGGTCAATAAATATGTGAAAAAAATGTTCAACAATTCTAGCAATTAGAGAAATACAAATTAGCACTGAGATTTCACCTCATTCCAGTTAGAATGGCAATAATCAAGAATATGAACAACAATAAATGTTGAAAAGGATGTGGGGAATAGGGTACACTTATGCATTGTTAATGGAATTGCAAACTGGTTCGACCACACTGGAAAATGGTATGGCGATTCCTCAGAATCTAGGAATGGATCCCCCATTGGACCCAACGATACCACTCGTTGCTTTGTATCCACAGGACCTAAAATCAGCATACTACAGTGATGCAGCCACAGTAGCACAATTCACAATAACTAAGCTATGGAGCCAACCAAGGTGCCCTTCAACAGATCAATGGATAAAGAAATTGTGGCATATGCATACAATGGAGTATTTCTCAGCCACAAGGAAGAATGGTATTAGTCATTTGTTGGCAAATGGATGGAACTGGGGGATATCATGGTAAGTGAAATAAAGGGGTTTATATACATAGAAAACTTGATACTAAGAAACTGTTATTTAAGCTTTACCCATTTAGTTACCTCAAGTCTTTTCTGCACTCATTTTGTAGCCCCAGAACCCAAATCTTATTCAAGATATTCAGTTCAAATTAGTGCTAATATCATGAGATTGCCTTCTTGTTAGGTTTGACCATGTGATATAGTTCAGGCTAATAAAATGCAAATCAGAAAACTACTGGATGAGGCTTCATGAAAACCTGAAATGTTCTTGCTCAAAAAACACATATACATATCTGGAATGGGCCATAATACTTAGGCATAATAAAGCCATTTTTCAATCATAAAAACAAAATCAAAAATAAAAACTTTGAGTGATAAAAAGACCACCTCCAATAGATTTCACTCAGCAGTATACAGCCCTGAACTAACTGCAATTCCCAGTCAGTAGAGGAGAAGGGAATATTTGTTTGTTAAGCCACTATACTTGGTTTTCCATTATGTACAGTGAAAGCAATCTTAATGGTTATGCAAGGGACCTTCTAAACAAGGTGGTACTTTCTTCATGCCTTTCAAAATCATGGCTTTTGGGGGCTGTATTCTCACTCTGCTTTATCCTTCAATAGGCTTCCATCATTTCCCTACATTTTATAAATTGCTTAATAAGATATATAAAAATGATTTGGGTTCTTCTCACCTCCCTTGATCCTAAGGTTTATGCTTTTTCTACCACTACATTTGTTTCTCTGGAGAAAGGAGAAATAGCATTAAACTTTTTCTGGAGACTGCACTTTTAGGGTTCATGTAGTTACGTTTAAGAAAAAGAGAAGAAGAAAAAGTATCCAGATGTCAGATATGAAGATAGATGAATATTGTGGAGACATGAAAAGTGTATCTTTGTTAAAGACCTTTAGAAGCAATTAAAATAAAGTATTATATTACCCAAAGAAGATAGACCTATAGGACCAATCTGACTACACAGGTTGCAAGTTTAAGAATCCTGATTCTGATTTAGATACATGTATACATGTGAAAGAACTCACATAGTTACTGAATTACCATGAGCATTCACAATAAATAACCATCAGTCACAACAATTAATAACTTTTGAAAGTGTTTTTCATCTAAAAATTCCCAATTTTTCTTATAGCTTTTACTTTTTTAATTTTATTAATATTTTTTTTGTTTTATTTTTGTTTTTGGCTGATACCAAAGATAATTCATTAACTTAATTATTAACAGACAAAACAAAAATAAATGAAAATCCTCTCTGTGTGTGTTGCTATGGCTTTGAAAGAAAACCAAGTGTATTTTAAAAAGAGAGCAATTTAGAATCTGAAAAAAAGAGAACACCACATACACAATTAAGTGGAGGAAAAAAAACAGATGAAAAAATAAAATTAATTCTGTCTTTCCCTCAGTCTCTCTCTCTAAAGAAAAAGAGAAAGAAAAAAGCCTAAGGCCTATTAAGCTGGGTACAGTGGAACAAGCCTGTATCCCATAAACTTGGGATAATTGCTGTTTTCATTCCTCCTCGTACATATGATTTAACATACATGTTGACTATTTACACTATGGTGGCTTTGAGGACTGTAGAACACTTTGAAGCTGTCTCTGAGAATGTAGTTGTTACTAGTGATACCCAGTTCCCAGGGATTCTCTGTTTTCTGATAAGACTATATACCTGAATATAACCCACCAGAGATAGGAAATAAAGGCCAGCTGTGGTTGTTTTGCTGATTAGCAGGATCTTTGGCCCAATATACACGTGTACAGAGAAGAATTTTGCTAGTGAGGGAATTAAGGTTCAGAATGGAAAAGTGTATTTTTTAAACTCACACAGCAGCTGGAAAAGCCACATACTGCCTGATTAGAAAGCTGATGGAGTTTTCCTGTTGTCATTCAAGCTCATATAAGCTCATATAATAGTGGCCATTTCAAAAATCTTAAACAAATGGACAGTGGACTGATCATCAGAAAACCACAATTCTAGTTTGGACTCCCCCACTTGAGGGAATTTTATGGATCCCTTAGTGTCTTCATTCACATTGTTATTCATTACATTTTTTTTCAGATTCTAAATTTGAGATATCTACAATTCTAAATGTTAGATTTAAGAATCGTGTCTTAGACGGTGACTTTCTAAAGAGCAGGAACTTTGTGTAAATATTTGATTTGTGTGTGCTTACCCACCTAGGCAGACCTTTAAAATGTTCTTGATAATGTTGACAGTTTGTCAAATGTTGAAATATATTTTCCTTATTACCTTTACTTTTCTAACGTGTTGGAGAACTCTATATGAGAAAAGACACGAACAGTTCATGCTTTTGGAATAAGTTTTATCGAGAATTCCCAGTTCAGATGTCTGGGTACAAAGTACTTGACCTTTTATCATGTTTTTGGCAGTTGTAGGAAATGCACCTTGTATTTAACCCAGTGTGGAGTATTGCCTCAGGATTTCTATAATATAGATAGATGCATATTTGAATATTTGACGGAGGGAGTTTGTGAAGTATTGAATAGTAGAAGGAAATTTAGTTCACAACTAGATGTCTCTCTGTATAGAACTGTAAAATCTCATTCAACTGTTCCTCTGGGAACTGACATTTCAATGTCCAAAGAGCTACATAGAAATGGCCAATAGTCATTTTGTTTCAGCCATTTTTTTAAATCAGTTTTTATTTACTTAATTTTTAAGCTCCCATTTTATGTAAAAAATAAAATCTACACTGTCGTCACATTGGCACACAACATCTTCTTCTTCTGCTTTCCCAGACTGGCAGGAAACTGTCCACTACTGATCACTAAAACAGGAAGACACTTCCCACTAATCACTTTCTTTGATCAAAACCTAACTCATCAATATGAACTACTTACATGACACTATCCGAGAAAATTGAATTTTCCTATTTTTTCATTGATGAGGAAGAAATCCTTTTTTCTGGTGAAATATAACAAAACCCAGACTTTCATTGCTAAGGCACCATCTCAGGGTTTGAATTCTCATCTCTCACCATCAGTAAATAAGAACCTAGTGCACATCTACTAAGTGCCTGGCCATCACCTTAGCTCCCTGGATAACTAGACCAAAATATAGATCTGTTTACAGTCCAATTTTATCTAACCACTTTGACTACAATGCTAAAAAAGAGAATTTACTTAAAGTAAAATCAGATAACTTTGTAAGGGTGAATCATTTATATTATGCTAATCATTGCGATTATATTTTTATATTTTGTATCTTGAAATGGAAACACTAAAGGGAATAACAGATAAGGAAAGGGAAACTAACTTGGATATTTTTCATAAAGGAGAAGGAAACGCTGATTTAGATGCAAAGTAGACACACTATAATTCATGCACTGATTTCATTCATTCATTTCTTCAATCAAATATACTTTCTGAGTATTTGTAATATGCTATCCTGTCCTAAGAAGACTGGCAATAAAAGGCAAGTTGTAGCCATAAACAAGATGACAATATTTAATAACTGTGCTTCAGGGAAAGAAGATGATCAAATGATGAGCAGTACAGAAAGCTGAGCAAAAGGAAGCTGTGTTAAATTTTGACTATGCAGATATTTGGCCTCAGGCCAACACTGCTTTCCTTCATAATGACGCTTTAGTCAGAGTAAACAAAGTCAAATGCGTAGTTTAAAGCAAAAACAAACAAATCTGAATTGTTCAACCTTTAGCCACAACTATTATTTCTGCATGGAGGTGCTTCTACAGTTTCCGTAGAACTATCTGATTACATGATATTTATTTGGCAATATCTGTGACCTAAAGCATGCTTTAATTTATCTGTAGCAGAGCTATGGGTTTATAGTTCACTGCACTGTAAATAATAAAGAGGGTTCACCATACTCCAGTAAATAACAGAACAAAATATCAATAAACACTGAAAATAGTGGAGATATCGATTTTAATTACATATCTCAATGATTTTCCTTATTCTTATTCTCGTATTCTTTCAAATATTTATTTAGCCCACTAAGGCTTCTTTTTTATATATTTTTGCAATGTGAAACAATTTCCCAATAGAAGACTTTAGGCGAAAAAAAAAATTTTACATAGGTAAAAATAGAAGACAACCTCTCATACAACACAGGTATTTTTGCATTATCATTACACAAAGTTGAGATCCATTGTAATATATTAGTAAGATAACCATTTTAAAGGTATACTTTGCTCACAATGTGACCCTTTTCCTGCCACAGTCAATCATTTAGTATAATTCACAAAAGATTGATGGTCTCTTGAACCCAGGGTAATAGGAAGCAATGGAAGGATTCCATACACACTGCAGTACCATAGTTCACTATACAGTAATTTAAGCATAATTTCCCCCAATAATGATTAAGGAATGCACATTTTGATTTCTAATATAAATACTGAGATTCTGTTCTAGAAAACACTGACATGAACTATTATTCATTATGTAAATATCTAATTTAGATAAGAAACATTTTAATAACCATATTCTTTATTAAGGAATTATGTGTTATGGGTTGAATTATATTTTTACCAAATCATATATTGAAATCTTAACCCCCGGTACTTCCAAACATCCCCTGTTGGTTACAAAGGTAATCAAGTCAAAATGAGGTCATTAGGATGGGATCAAAAATGACTGGTGTCATTTGTGTGTGTGTGTGTGTGTGTGTGTGTGTGTGTGTAGGTGTGTGCTTGTGATACTGGAAATTGAACGCAGGGCCTCACAAATTCTATCAAGTGTCTAGCTAAATTATCCAGGCTTGATTCAAACTTGTAATCTTACTGCCTCAGTCTTCTGAGATGAAGGTTTAGCTTGCTCCACGTCTAGTGTCATTTTGAGGAGAGGAAACTTGGAGAGAGGCACAGAGGGAGGAGACCTTGTACAGATGAAGGCAGAGTTAGGTTAACGCTTTTATAACACAAAAAAGGTCAAAGATTGCCATCCAAGCACCAGAAGCTAGCAGACAGGCATAGGACTGATCTTCTCTCTCCCTTTCAACCTTCAAAAGGAACCAAGCCCACCAGGGCCATGTCTTTCGTTTCTACCCTCCAGGACTACAAGACAATACAGTGCTGTAGTTTAAGCCACATAGTTTGTGGTGCCATGCTACACAGTCCTAGCAAACTATTATGTGGGGGATCTTTCTTTTAATATTGTGCAAAATATTGTTATGTTTCTTGCCCAACAAATACCTTCTGTCTATTGTTTGGATAAGTAACTCCTTGTGTCTAGTAGTAGTAATAGTAGTAGTAGTAGTAGTAGTAGTAACAATAAGTAGGTTCTTTGTTGTTTTTGAGCACTTACCATATCCTATGCTCTGGTTTGATCCGCTCTGACCCTCTGGGATGAATGGGGAATGAAGGAAAGATTTCTCATGTGGAAAGAATAATTGTATGATTTTATTAAGTATTAATAATTAATGCTATGTATATTTTATTAAAGCCACTAAGGGTTTTGCATTGGGTTTAAAGGAACTAATGTTTCTTACACAAATATAGAGATTTTTACCATGAAATGGGTTGATGCTCCAATAAAATCCAAAATATAAATACAATTTTAGGGTAGATGGCATATGTTGAAGAAACTACTAGTTTGGTTGGATATACAGCAAAATATTTTCTAGAAATCATTGCCCACTGTTAGAAGGAAGTCTGCCTGCCTACTCTTCATCTCTAATTAATTCTTGAAATGCTTCCCAGCCCTAGTCCATGTTGTCTATTATTAGCTGCAATTCACAAATTATTACAAAGAAGAAATGAGTTTGGGGGAAAATTAGCTTACATGTGTATATGCAAATCAAAAAAGAAATGAGAATACAAGTTCATTCAGTGTTGGAAAACTTAACTGATTGTAGAGTTTGAACTCTAAAGACTGAGTAGCAAGGTATAATTTAAAAAAAAATTCCAGATGAATAAAGTGACACAGAACAAAGATCAGAGTAGGGGTGAGGCTTGATACCAGTTGCTCGGGGAATCCAGTGGTAGCCACTGTTGATTTGAGTGGGAATTTGCATAGCAGGAAAAAGTAACTGTGTACAAATATTTGGATATTATTTTTAGGAAATAACTCTGGTATGGTTATCAGCTACATGGAACTGGTTGAATCAAATAAGAAATTCACCAAGTTTTTGAAAGAATCTTATTATCAAAGAAAACCACAAGTCCAATCTTGATAAAAGTCTCCCTTTAAGTTCAAATAATAAAATAAGTTCTTGAATTCCCACATGTAGAAAGCAGCTCTTGAAAGCCCCCCTCCAAGGAGGGCACAATCTCCATTTCACATGCAACTAAGGAGAATGACAAAAGGCTTCCAGAGGACAGAGCCAGGAGCCCAGAGACAAGTGGCAAGGTAACTCCTCCCAGAGAATAAAACCAAGGTTTCATCTAGAAAACTCTTCCTCTTCACTCCACACCCACCTTAAGTACAGGACTTCCACAGCATCTGTGTAATAATATTTCAGAATCACTGAAGAACATTTAGTGTTGTGTTTTCCCTGTTCTTCCCTTCCTAACCCAGAATACTCAGAGCAGACATGGATTTTGTGGTAAGGTAGTGAGCAGATAACTTGTCATTTGGGCTCATAGGACTCCTGACCATGAAAAACCATACAGATTAGATCAGAGATGCTGGATCCTAGGATGCGCACAATGAATGGAGGATCGTTGTGCTACTGCCTTTAAGGAGGGCGTGGGTGTGAGTTTCTTTGATATGTGAGAGAAAGAATGAGACTGCTATTTTGTTGACCAGAGTAGGGACCATGACAAAGACCATGTCAAAAAACTATTTCCTCTTCCTGGACATGTAAGATACTATCATATGGTATGTTCCTTTGTGGTTAGGTTGAGTACTGTGTGTCTTAGTTTTGGTCAATGGAATATGAACAGAAACAATGGTGAATATGTTTCAATCAATCAAGTCTTTGTAAAGCAACACCACACAATCTTCTATCCTTATACTCCCTTTCAGTGTTGATAGTGCACATTTTTTCAAGTGTTCTGAAGGATAAGTACTATCCTGGGTCTCTGAGTCACCAGCTGGAGTGGAGCTATAATAGTGTATGATGAAAGATGTAAAAAAATAGAGATTCTAAGGCTTGTTACCACAGCATAGCCAAGCCTATCCTGAGGACAAGGCAGCCCATGAAGATCAATTTCTATTCTGTGTTATATGTCCAGATTAATTTCCACTCATTGTGAAAGTATATGACAAGTTAACCCAAAATATGGCTAGCCATCACACCCTCATTTTACAATCCAACAAGAACAATTAATCCCAAATTACCCAGGTAATTCAATCTTCTGGGTGTAGCTTCCTTACTTCCCAGAGCTAACCCTTCATCAAGGGATCAGACAGGAAAAGAAAAAAAAATGCTGTAATTTCCATAGGAACCACTGCTGGGCTTTAAGAGATTTATTGTATAGCCAGAAGAGGTTTATACTGCACACTTAGATCTGGTTGATGTGTTCCCATATGTCAATGTTTCCAGTGACCATAAGTTGTCCTCTTCATTTCCTTAATTGTGACCAGCCTCATCTGTTTGTTTTTTTCTTCCCGGATTCTGGAATGGAGGTTTAGGTCCAGATATCACAAAGACAATACAGCTAAAGCATCCTTCTTTCATTGCTTGGCCTTGTATCCTTTTTGCTTACTCTCCAATGGCATTTTCTACAACACAGAAAGGTAGAAAACAAGATGTTAAAAATTAAGCTAAATTTAGAACTAGTGGCGAGTCTAGCATTTGGCAAATAGTTTACTCTCATCACTGTTGCTCCTACGTGCTGCCTATAGATCTAATACGCTACTGACTTATTTTTAACACATATTTGCATTTATTTTTCCAGACCGATGTACGTGACTATTTATATAGGATAAAGCCTTTTTCATATGCACTTCATTTCTCTCTCTCTCTCTCTCTTATTTTTTACTTTTGACTTGTCTGTACTTATGGTTTTGGATTTTCTTTGTGTTTCTATATGAAAGATTTTCTCTACTCAGATTATAAGAAACATCTACCTCTTTTTCATTTAATTTTTACTTCTTCAGTGTTTGTCAGTTTAAACTTTTGATCCATCTGGACTTAACTTTTTGTGTAAAACAAGAGATAGAATTGCAATTGGATTTTTTTTATATACAAATGGTAGCTCTGGCAAGAGAATTTGAATACTACAGTTTTGTCTTCCCCTTCGTCAATTCATTATTCTCATATTACATTCTCATTTTTACTTACTTCTATTTCTTTAATCCTTTTTAATCTTTATTTTAAATTATATTCTAAAATGGATTTCCTTTTCTTGTGATTTTCCTTTCATTAATTTATTTATTTATGTTCTGATATCTTCTCATCTGCCTCTGGTGTTGGTGTCCCCAGGATTTTGTCCTTGATTGCTTTCCTTCTCACTTTCCGTGTACTTTTTACGTACTTCAACAATTCCAAATAAAATCCATATGTAAAAGACTTCTGAACTACATCTCCTGATGTTTGCTGTCTCTGATATGCTAAATCATATATTTCATCTATCAGGTATCTCTGTCTTTAGCCTGTGATCATCTCACATTAAACATATCTAAAATGGAAGTTCATTATTCCTGTTATCTCCTTTCTTATTTCAACCAACAGCAATGCCATCTACCCCAAATGTTAAACCTGGGAAATTCCAATTCATAGTTTTTTAGCACCTCCCTTTTCATAATTGTCTTGCTAACCCTAAGGAAGAAACACTTCTCAAATACATATCCTACTCCCATGCCTTAAGTCAGGACTCACTTTTTTGTTTAGACTAAGCAAGGCCTCTGTACTAGTTTCACTCTTTTCAGTATCTGCTTTCTGATACTCATCATCCTTCACATGATTGTAAGAGGTATCATTTAAAACCCAGATCTGATTATGGCACTCCTCTACTTAAAAGCAATATATGTCTCTAGAATGACAAATCCTTAGCATCTTGAACCCTCACCATAATCCTCAGTTTTAACTTTCTGTAGCCCTAAGTTACAGCTCTTCTGGGATGCTCCCTGCACTGCAAATATGCACCCCACTTCACCCTTTCAAACTTTCGCCTTTAATCCACGTTCTTTCCTTACCTGCCTAACAGGAGTACTGGACCATCCCTCATTACACATCTAATTGCACATCTCCCTAGATTCCTTCACCTCCCCCATGAAAGCATTACATTTTTGTCCCCATTCACTTTAAACAAATCACATCCATCACAAATATCAGTTACTTATTTGAATAGCTGACTTCCTTTGAATATAGTTATTTTCTTATTCATATATATATATATATATATATATCCATAGCACCTAAAAAAGACCATGTCATACCGTATGTGTTCAAAAATTGTCTCTCAAGGGGCCGAAGTAGTGGCACAGCAGTTATGGTGCTTGCCTGGCATGCACAAGGACTTGAGTTCAAACCCCAGCACCACATACACAACAAAGTATTAGAGCAATGGAAGCCGCATGAAAAACTAAACCAAAATTGATTCTCTCTTTCTCTCTCTCTCCCTGTCCCTCTCTCTTTAAAAAATAATTGTCTTTCAAACTGAATTCAAGCTAAAAGAAAATCTTTAGTAACATCTGGCTTGGAGTGTTTTTTTTACTGTGTAAGAGCTTCCATTCAATTTACCATGCCCAAATCAATTTTCTTTTGATCAAATTAACTCTCCATCATTGAATATTTTCTTGACATGGGAACAAATCCAGGTCTCAATTCCAAACCTTGAGATTTCTTATCTACAACTTTTAGAATAGCCAGGTAAGAGCATATGAGTGATACAGGAACAGAATTAAGTGTGCAATGAGGAATGGGAGGTCTGTCATCTCACTACCATCAACAGCAGCAACAGGGTTAGCTCTCCAACTAGTTATCAGATTAGTTGGAATTTTACTCCTTGACCATGCAAAGCTTCCTCTGTCTGTTAAATGTCACCTTTTCAATGAAGTCAACCCTAAGTGGCCTATTTAAAATATTAACCTCTGCATAATCTTGAATTCCATTCTCTGCTCCACATTTTGTTTTTTGTTTACACAGCACTTACTTGGTGTCTTCTAGTACAGTAGGACATTTATTCTTAACCTCAATCATACTTAACCAGTGAGCCGCATCCTCAGCCTGATTTATTTTTAATTTTGAGATAGGATCTCACTAAGTTGCTGGGCTGTTTGCACCGTGTGCCTTTTTCCATGTATTTACTTTCAATTTATCTATGCTTTTGTAAAAATGATTTTCTCTCCTAGACAAGTAGTTGGATAGTATTCTTCTCCATTCCAACAATTTCTGCCTCTTCGTGAAGAGACTGCAGGACAAAATTCAATGCAATTATTAATATGGTTGAATTCAGGTCTATAATTTTATTTCTTGTTCTCTGTGTCTCCTCTTTATTTTGTTGTTCTGTTACTGATTTCTGCCTCTGTTATGGTTTGGATGAAAGGGGTCCCCAAAAGCTCAGTACGTGAGACATTGCAAAGGCTGGATTGAAGTGATTGGGTTGTGAGAGCCTCAACCCAGTCAGTGAGATAGGGATTAGCTATTGGCAGGTAGGGTGTGTCTAGAGAAGGTGAGTCTTTGGGGGTTTGCTTTGAGTGGCGAAGAGAGTTTCTCTCTGCTTTCTGGAGCCAAGGGTTGAGCTGCTTCCCCCTGCCACACTCTTCCACCCCAATGTTCAGCCTCAACTCAAGCCAAGAAGAATGGAGGCTGCCTTCATTCTTAGTCCGAGAATGGACTAAGACCTCCTAAACTCAGAGCTTCTAAATAAACTTCCTCCTAAAATTGTTCTTATCAGGTCTTTTCATAGCAATGTAAAGGCTGACTAAAACAGCCTCCTTTCAGATTATTAGAATATCTTCAAGAACTCTACTTCGATTCATCTATTAGCTCGTTAGTTACACCTTTTTGCATGTTGTGTTTATTCTAAAGATCAAAATATATGTCCTTATCCTTTCAGTCTATGCAGTGTTCATATGGTGTATTTCACATAAATTAGAGAACACAGAAGTCTTATAGAGGTATTTACTCCCCACATGGTTTGTCTTAAATTTTCATATATAAAACATCTATATGCATTATAAAACCCATAAGAAAATGAAACTTCTTTTTTTACTTTAAGCAGTCTGATATGCTTTAAGGAAACTAAAAGGAAAATAAAGCAGCCTTTTATGTTTCTCAAGATAGCACTTGATGCTCTTCATTTCGTCTGAAAATCCAGATTCTCATCTGGTGTCACAACTCTTTGTACTGATTGGCTTTCTCTAGGAGTTCTTGCACTGCAGATGGGCTAGTGACAACTTTTTATAGCTTTCTTTTCCTTGAAAATGTTTTTATTTCTTGTTTATTCTGGGAAAATTCTGTTCAATAAATACAGAATTCTAGATTCTTCTTCCAATTAAATTTAAATTCTCTTTTTTTTTTTTAAGAGAGAGGGACAGGGAGAAAGACAGAAAGAGAATCAAATTTTTATTTAGTTTTTCATGTGGCTTTCGTTGCTCTGACACTTCGTTTTGTGTGTGGTGCTGGGGTTTGAACCTATGACCTCCAGCATGCCAGGCAAGTGTCCTGACCACTGAGCCACTGCTCCAGCCCCTAAATTTAAATTCTTATTTAAAAGTATAAACATACTTTTTTTCTTGTCGCTTATATTTTAAGGTAAATCAGAAATCATTCACAGTGTTTATGGACACAGTACTATGTACTGTCAGTTTCTCTTGCTGTTTTCAAGATTTCCTCCCTGTTGGAGGTTTCCAGAACAGTTTCTTCATTTTAAAACACTGCTTCAGGTTCACCAAGCTTCAGAATCTATAATGTATGGACTGAACTTTGGGAACATTTTGATTATTATTTATTCAAATAATTTTCCCTGCCATATTCCTTTTCTCTATTACTTTTTTGGATTTCAGTTGGACATATATTCAGACTTTGCTATTGTCCCACAGTTGTTGTGTTTAATTTTTAAATTGATTTTATTATATCATGTTCAGTTTTTAAACTTTTATGTTATACCATTTGTATCCTCAAAGGATCATTATTTTTTTTTCTGATGTTTCCAAATAAGTAGGAATTGTCTTGGTAACAACTAAGACTCAATTGATGTTTGTGAAATTAGTAAATGCAATATGAGATATTTTAGGATGGCAATAATTAAAGATAAGACAAACATTTATGGAAAAAACATGAAAATTTATTAAAAGATATAAATTTCCCATAGATGGAAAAACTCAATCTAAAGAAACTGTAAATTATTCCTAAATTAAACTACAAATACAGTAAAATTACATTTTAAGTCAAATCTGGGTGTTTTTCACCTTGATAAACTGACTCCAAAATATTCATAAGGAAAAGTAAAAGGAGAGGAAAATTTTGCAAAAGGCAAAGCTTCAGGGTCCTTCCCTGACTGACTAATTGACATTATAAAGATGAATAATTATTTTTCCTTATTTGTGAAAAGATAAACAAAAATATCAAGAAAACTAAGATAAAGGCAAGAAACAGTAATGCTTATATGGATATTTTATTTATAATAAGTGATACATAATATCAGTGGATTATTTAATAAATGGTGATAGGAAAATTAGTTATCTGATGTAAAATTAATACTTTCTCACTTATCTCACATCAATACATACCATACCGGAAGATAAAAAGCTTATTATAGAAAATTAAAAAATCACTTAAAATAATACTTGATACTCACCAAACTTTGTGGTCAAAATTTTCTAGAAGTATAAGTCAAAAGCAGAAATCTCAAAAAGAATTGTAAATTTTACCCTTCCTAAAATTCAAAACAGCCAAATGTCAAAGAAGTTCCAAAAACATTTGTAGTACAGATAATCAAAACAGGAATTTTATCCTGACTATACTATTTGAAATCAATAGGGGACAAAGAATCTAGTATAATATGGGAGAAAATATATGATAAAAGGCAATTAATAGATGGAAACGAACAGAGGTGGAAAATATGTGTAGCAAGCATTTGAAAAGATGTGCAACCTTAATAGGAACTTAAATGGCATAGTTTTAAAGGTGTGATATTCATTCACACTCATATGGACAAATTCTGAGCCTACCAAGCATTGGCAATGTCACAGAGAAATGAAAACTCACACACTGTTAACGGGATATAAATTACTCATGGTTGGATTACAATTTTTTAATATCTACTAAGTTTGAAGATGTGCATATGTGAACTCCCAGCAATTCTATTCCTAATATTATTTCATAGAAAAACCCCAGCACAAAGTGGGCACAAAGAATCACATTCAAAAACGTATACAAGCATTTGATGCACTGGAGATTTACGATAAGCTACAAGCTCACAAACAAGAGACTATAAATAAAATGCAATATCCTTATATAAAAGAACATTATAAAAGACTTCAAATGAATTTACTAGGTATAAATGTATCAACAAAGAAAAAAACATGAAAAATATTAAACTAAAAATGCAGATGGACATACACAGCGTGGACAATTTATATACACATTTAAAAATATAAAAATGATGTCACATGTTTTATGACTCTATATCCATGTCATAAATATGCATAAAATTGCATGGATATGACCAAATTTTACAGAGTAGTTAACTGCAAACAGTGAGTTGTGTAACACCAAGAAATTCACAGTTTAATATATTATTTCTTAAGTGCATGGTGTGTATATGGATATTCATTTTTAATATGCATTTATTTTTTATGACTGGAATATTTAAAATAAAAATGGGGATAATAAAATACCTGTGTAATAATGCTACTTTGACAATTAAATAAGATAATTTTATAAATAATTAATAAAATGATAAAAATTGGCCAGATGGAGGTAGGTTTTCTATCAAATAATAACTATCAAATTCTATAATGAAAAATACACCTTTAAAATATCTTGAAATACTGAAAAGGGAAAACATTAAAATGTGATAAATAACACTTGTATTAAAACTCATAATATTGGGATAAATATAAATTGAAATAAATGAGAAAGATGCAAATTGTGCCCTTAAGTAAAATTGAACTTAAAGATAAAATTATATGATAGTCATATCATGAATAAAATTAAAAGCAAATCTCTAACAATAAAGTATATATTTAAAGAATTTGGGCACAAGGATATTATTTTAACAGTAACTCATAAATCAATAAAAAATTAAGATTCCAGAAGAATAAATAAGTAAAAGAAATGAGCAGATAATTTAGAAACAGTTAAATACAAACAGCCAATGAACATACTAAAAATGCCCATAGTAGTAATCAGAATTATAATTTTAGGAGAACAACAAATTTCAATCTATTAGATTAGCAATTATTAATGTATTTGTTACATTGAATTCTTTCTCTAAAACTATTTTCAAATATATTATGAAGTGAGAATCTAACATTTGATCTCTAAATTTTCAAAGTACCATTTTAAAAATAATCTTTCTCTTTTCCATCAACTTCTGAAACTGACTTTAAGTTTTCAAAAATTTTCATTTCATTTCTTCTTTACATCTCAGATTTCCATAACTTATTTTTATTTAAAGTAGCATTTTTTTTTATCACAGTGTGGGAAACCCCCCTAGATTTTAGAGTTGCTCATTTTCATAGTGTAATATGGCCCTCCAGCTAAGGACCCTTCTAATCTGGAAGTTCAATATTTCTAATCCACTGCTTTCTTTGGTGAGTCCTTTGTTCAGCAGGGCACACAATTGTTGGCTTAGTACTGTTCAACGGCCCACAGGAGGAATGTGAGGGAGAATGAACATAGGAGAGATTGAGGACCCAGGTGCTGCAGGTTCCATGCACCAACTTCATTCAGAGCAAGACTCCTGTTCTCTATCAAACATGGTGATGCCATTTCAGATTCTAACAAAAGTTTTCTGTTTCAAGTACCAAAAAAAGTTAGAAACGTGCATTAGTATAAGCATTCATTCATTAGTTATGCCCATTTCTTCAAAAACAATATCCAGTGGTACTCATTAAACTAGAAAAAAAATCCTGTCTTTGAAATGATATATAAATCGGGTAGTATAGAACAATAATCGTAATCTCAATTAAGTGCACTTGGTCCTCTGTGTCCACGGGTTCCTCATTTGTGAATTCAGTCAGCTATGTTTCAAAATATCTGGAAAAATAAATGTCTGTACTAAATATGTACAGACTTTTTCTTGTCATTTTTTCTTTAAATAATATAGTATGACAAATATTTACATTATCATTTACATTATTTTTGGTATTTTGATTAATCTACAGATGATTTCAAGTATATGGGAGGATATGCATAGGTTTTATGCAAATACTATGCCATCTTTTACAAGGGACTTAAGACTTGTCACATTTTGGCATCGGCAGGGGGTCCGGAACCAATTCTCAATGAATACCAGAGGATAACTGTACTCAACAAACACTCAAAATTTCGAAGCTTGCCGAGTTTCAGAAGTTCCAGTGAAACGCTATTTACCTTTATTGAATGTAAAAGAGAATGTGAATTTCACAGAGATTATTTTTACCAACAAAGGCTTCTATTGCAATCTGACCTTGGTTAATCTCATCACTGAATGGCAGAGAATTTCAGTAATTTCCCAGACCACCTTGTTATTAAGTGCTGAAGTCAAGATGTGGAACCACAGAAACTAATTTCAGGTTCTTCTCTTATGCACTTTACTATTGTTTTTTATCTAATAAGCATTATGGACAATCTGTACAGTTTATAAATTTAGGAATTTATGGAAAATCCTGATAACAATTTCTAGATCTTCCGTTATAACTGCTACCTGGGTAACACTTGATATCCTGATAACAATTTCTAGATCTTCCATTATAACTGCTACCTGGGTAACACTTCTCAATCCTAGTCCACTTCAGATGGCTGTTCATCTATTTCACTAAGATTTATTGCATACCTTCTAATGGTGTGGGTGAATATACTTATATTTAGTGTTAATTTTCTTTTTCTTTTTTCTCCCTGTCCCCTCCATTCATCATCTGTGCCCCATTTTACTGAAAGCAGGATTCTGGTTTTGTTTGAAGAACTGCACATTCCCCATCATGAATAGATTTGAAAGAATGGCCTCTGCTGGCCATAGATATGCCCCTAACCAGTGCAATAGTTTAAAAGGACCCTCTTCTGTAAATTTGAATCTTAAATGGAGTGATACAGGATGGAACAATAGCACTGATTCTTCTCTTCCTCATGTCTTAATTTTGCTCACTGATTTCTGCATTCCACCTCACTCTATATCACTAATCCTTTCTGCTGTGGTTCCTGAATTTTTTCTTTGATATATTTAGCTAATCCATGATATTTGATTTTTTTTTTCCTTTTGGATAATTTATCCTCAGTGGATTTGTTACTTGCAACCAACCAAAATGCCCTGGTTGATAGCGAAATGAAATTAGAACCTTTTCTCATAGAATTTACAGCCCAGTGGGAGAGATCACCATATCAATAAACCATGTTAACTTAATATATAAAATACCTCCGTTAAACATAGAGTTAATTATATGACAAAGAGAGTATAGGAAGAGTCTATACATGAGGAGGACCTCCATTGGACTTTCTGGATCAGGTAAGATTTCCTCAAATCAGCAAAGTTTAATGTGACGTGAAAGATCAGGGAAGATTCCCAAACAAATAGTAAGTATCTCCAGAATAAAAAGTAGCATATACAAAGGTCTGGAGGTCTTGATATGATGTCTTGATAAAGTCAAGGAAATGAAGAAACAGAGCTTACAGTGACTAGACCATAGTGCATAGCAGAGCAATGGATAGACTAGGTTGGAAAGATAAAATCAAGCACAGCTTTTGTGAGCAGTGTTAAGGAATTTGGATTTTTTTTTATTCATTCAACATAGTCTTACATATTGGAGGGACTCGTTACACATTCATGAACAACTGGATATTGACAAAGTAAGTTAATGCTGATCCTAGTCCATGGTCTCCCCACTTTGACTGTTCCCTGTTCCCATGTTTCCCCAACTTTACCCCCATGTTAGTGGGGCTTCTTATGGAAGTCGAGAGTTCCCAAATGCATTGATAATCCCGCTACTCCCTCCCTCCAGTTGCATGGAAAGCCCCTCTAATCCCTTCTTCCCCTCCCTGTCCTCCTCCCTTCTCCCCCAATATTATACTTATGTTTTCTCTACTTATGCAAAAATTCACCTATGTTGAGGTTATTATTTAGCTTAGCTAACTTTCAGTCTGTCTTAGATTGTATTTAGCTTCCACATGTGAGAGAAAACATTTGGCTCTTGAGTGTCTTGAGTTTGGGATATTTCACTCAGCATAATTTTTTTCCATCTCCATCCATTTGGCTGCAACTGCCATGATATCATTCCCTCTAATAGCAGAATAGAACTCCATTGCGGTGTGTGTGTGAGTGTGTGTGTGTGTGCGCGCGCGTGTGCACATGTGTAACAGTTTTTTAATCCACTTTTCTAGCAAGGGTCATCTAGGTTGGTTCCATAGTTTAGCTATAGTAAATTAAACTGCTATAAATATTGATGTAGCTGTGTCTCTATAGTATGTCCATTCTAGCTGTTTTGGGAAAATGCCCAGGAGTGGGATAGCTGGGTCATAAGGTGGTTCCAGCCCTAGTTTTTTGAGGAGTCTCCACACTGCTTTGCAGAGTGACTGTACAAGCTTGCAGTTCCACCAGCAGTGTGATAGTGTTCCTTTCTTCCCACAACCACTCCAGCATCTGTTATTGTTTGTATTCTTCACTTTTGCCACTCTGACAGGAGTGAGGTGGAATCTCAGTGAGGTTTTGATTTGCATTTCTCTAATTGCTAGTGATGTAGAACATTTTTTCATATATTTATGGGCTTTATGGACTACCTCCATTTAGAAGTTTCTATTTAGTTTCCTAGCTCATTTACTTATTGGATTATTTATTTTTGATATTCAGTTTTTTGAGTTCTTTATATATTCTGGATATGAGCCCTCTCTCGGAGGTGTAACAGGCAAAGATTTTCTCCTATTCTGTATGTTCTCTCTTGACACTCCTGACTAATTCATTAGCTGTGCAGAAGTTTTTTAGTTTAATGGCATCCCACTCATTTATTCTTGGCTTTAATTCTTGCACTATGGGAGTCTTGTTAAGGAAGGTGGTGCTGACACCAATGTTGTGGAATGAAAGTGTTGGTCCTATTTTTCTTCTAGCAATTGTATAGTTGCTGGTTTAATTTCCAATTCTTAGATCCATTTCGATTTGATTCTTGTGTAGGGTGAGAGATAAGGATTTATTTTCAGTTGTCTGTATATGGATATCAATTCATCCAACACCATTTGTTGAGCAGGCTGTCTTCCTTCCACAGTATGTTTTCCCCTTTGTCAAAATAATGGCGAAATACTGAAAACATTCCCACTGAATTCAGGAGTAAGACAAGGATGTCCACTCTCAGCACTCTTATTCAAGATAGTCCTGGAAACCCTAGCCAGACCTATCAGACAAGAGAAGGGAATCAAAGGAATTTGAATAGGAAAAGAGGAAGTCAAGCTATCTCTATTTGCTGATGACATGATCTTATACCTAGCAGACCCAAAAAGCTTGATCAGAAGACTTCTAGAACTTCTAAATTAATTCAACAAAGTGGCTGATTATAATATCAACATGCATAAATCAATAGCTTTCCTATACTCCAGCAACAATTCCACTGAAGAAGAAATCAGGAAATTTATCCCATTTACAATATCCTCAAAAAGAATAAAATACAATATAACAAAGGATATAAAGGATCTCTACAATTGAAACTATTGACCATTAAAAAAAGAAATTGCAGAAGACCTGAGTAGATGGAAAAACATTCCATGTTCTTGGTCAGGCAGAATCAATATAATTAAAATGGCCATTCTGCCAAAAGCCCCGTATAGATTCAATGCAATCCCCATCAAGATACCAATGACATTCTTCATGAATATAGAAAAATCAACTCTCAAATTCATTTGGAATAGCAGAAGACCCAGAATAGCCTAAACATTACTAAGCAAGAAAGAGGAAGCAGGAGGCTTCACAAAACCTGACCTGAAATTATACTACAGGACTATAGTAACAAAAAAAAGCATGGTTTTGGTATTAAAAAAGACATGAAGACCAATGGAACAGACTAGAAGATACTGAGACAAATCCTCAAATCTTTAACCATCTGATATTTGACAAAGGAATTTGGATTTTTGTCTTAAAAGTAATAGGAAGCCACTTAGGAATTTTTAATGAATAAAAAAAATTAACATTAGATTTTTGAAAAGTTATTCCAACAATTGTAGAGATTAAATGAATTACTCTAAATTCCCCACCCCACCCTGGGGCAGCAGATGAGTCAGGAGACAGTTTAAGTGACCCAGTTCAAATCATTTGTGAGCTGATCTAAAGTGGAGGCAGCAGGGGGCAGAAGATGGACATGCTATGAACAAAGTTGATAGGAGTAGAAATATGGTGAGATGGCTCCTGGGATGTGGTTCTCTTCCACTCTATGTCAGCCTCATTCACTGTAGCTCTTCTAACTTAAGTGGCATTAGGGTTGATGAGGTGTAGGATTCTAATACCTAAGGTAGTCCAGACGTGGCAAGCGGGGTGGCTTTTCTGTGGCTCAGGATAGATGTCTATGGTGGGCAGACTCTAAGGTGGCTTCCAGGATCCCACTCATGACATCATGCCCTTCTCTAATTCCCTTTCTTTGAGTGTGTGCAGGACTGATTTGCTTCTAGTCATAGAGAGTCTGGCAAAAGTGGGAGAATGTACATTATCACATTCCATAAGACCCATGGCTTTAATGAAGTAGACTTCATGTGGAAGCTCCTTATAGAAGCTTCCATGAAGCAAGAAATTGAGCCCTCCATTTGGCAATCTTTGAGGAGCTGATTGTTGTTAACAGACAAGTGACGGTTGAGCTCAAATGAAACCCCAGCCTGATGAACACCTGACTATGGTCTTGCAAAGAATGCAATTGGGTTGTGCATAGGCTCCAGCCCAAAGAAACCAGAGTAAAATAAATTTGTACTATTTTAAGCTGCCATGTTTGTGGCAATATTGTAATACAGCTATAGATAATGAATAGAGTAACTAAGGTCATAAACCAGCATGTTCTGAAAAGAATATAACCTATAACAATTTTTGGCCTCTAAGGAAAACCAGACAATGTTTCACAGATTGAACAGGCAATTAAACAACTTCAATAAAGGACCCAATGGTCACTGGATCAGAAAAAAAAATAACACTTAGGTAGATTGAACATAACTAAAAAATATAATTTCCCCATATAACCTCTTTCAGATAAATTGAGCAGAAAGGATGATCACTATTGACAGTCAAATTAATGACACGATAATAAAAAAGAAAATTAATATAAAAGAAGAAAGAAAAAGGGGACCAATTGTCTTACAGTTATGTCAGATGAAAAGAGATGCCTATCCTGGAAATAATTTTTGCAATGCATGAAAAAGAGAAAAAATATCACAGATAGCAAGGAATCTATAAATGTAAAGGAATCTCATTAGCATCAGACTTCTCATCTGCAAAACAGAATGCTAGGAAAGAGTGAAATAGTATCTTGTAGTACTATGAGGAAAGACCACACCCCACAAAGATTTTACCTTTGAAGGTGAAAGACAGACATTTGTAAAAATTCAGAGTTTCAAATGTATCTTGAGGCTGGCTTTCTAGGGAAAATAATGATGAAAAAGCAGAACAAGAGAAAACAGCCCAAAACACCAGAATTAAAAGTTTACAATAGAAAAAAATGATGAAAAAATAGTAATGATCAATAAGCTTTATTATGAATACTTAATGTGAATATCTGGGAATGAGTAATGTGGATTATTAGCTCTATCAGAAGGGAATTCTTGACAAATAGAAATCTCAAATTCTTTGTTTTGAAATCTTAGTGCAGGGGTAAAGGTAGAAAAACAGAGGTCAGTGTATCCCAGACATTCAAGCTGGGTGACGATGAGGGGTGTGGGGAAGGAAGTGTAATTCACCTAGAACTCTGTTCAATGCCATTGTACTCCCTGTATGATACTGTTGAATGCTGGATATTCCATTTGTTTATTTGGGTGTTATGGTTGAACCACTTCATGCCCAATATAGTATTGATCACAATATTATAAGCTGAGGTGCACCACCTGCCTCACCATTTTTTCCACTTATACAAAACATGTTAGAATCTTAAAAAATGACCTATTTTATTCAGCAAATCACTAGTGAGTGAGTAAGAAGTACTACTAACATTCAGTAGGATTTTCTTAAAAGGTTTTCTTCTTTTGGCAATTACTAAAATTGCTTTTGGTGGTACTTCATACATGATTTCTACTCTCCTAGCAACTGCTTTCCACCTGCAGGAAGAGTAGAATGGGAGTAGTCTAACATAAGAGCCTGCTACAACCTTTCAGTGCTTCAAAGTACCACTCTACTAGCATCTCCTACCACCTCCTTAGATTTCCTGCTCTGATCTGCATTCTGGGGTCTCTAGTACTTCTGCCTCGGTTGTGTATTTCTTGCTAATAAGTCTTCTGGATCCTTCCCTCCATAAGGATTGCCTAGGTGTATTCTGTCTCTACAGTGACTCTTGGCACCAGACACTTTTGCCTCCTCACTGTGTCCCTACGGATCTTCAGACCTCTAGCCCTAGCTCAGAGCCTCAGGTTCCCTTTTGTCAAAGAAATTAATTCAGAAAAAAATTTAAATATGACCAAATACCATCAACAGCTGTATCAAAGCTCTATAGATTATGCTTTCTCTGAAGGATTTCTTTCTCAACTGAAATCTTACTTGGAACCTGGAAAGCATCATGTTATTATTAGAGCAAGTCTCATGGAGCAGAAAGTCCACTCAATCCTTTTAATCATCTAAAGACCTTATGTGAAAATATGTTCTAAATATAAATCATTTGTATACACCTTCACATCTAACATTTTTGTACAATAATTTTATTCTTAATGAAATTTAATTTAAAATAAATGCAAAAGTAGGAAGAACTACAGTCCCAGATGAAAGAACTACTCTCAGAGTTGACAGAGTGACATTTGGAATGTTAACACTGAGCTGGGGCAAATGGTCTGGGGTTGACCATCCAGGTCCAAAGGCTTTGAACACAAAGCAAGAACACAAAGTAAGAGTAAGAAAAAGGAGAGAACTAGTTGGACCCGAGTTATCTGACCAATCCCTGGAAGAGATAAGCTGGGGAGGAAAATTGCACAATGAAAAAAGATAAGGAAGAGAAGCTTTGGAGAATAGTGGATCTGAGATGAATAGAGAGACGCTGAATCAGAGCCTGGAATGGAATTCTGAAGAAAGAGGAGAAGCTGTATGAAATTACATGGGGTAGTGATGGGGACTGGTAAATGGCAGTACTAAGAATTAGATAGGGAAATTGTTTGGGAATGAGTGGACTGATGGGTGGGACAAGGAAGCAGAGGAAGGCTCAGGTTGAGAAACTGAGAGAATTAAGGCAAGGATATTAAAGAGGAATTACTGAAATTAGAATTGAAGGGTAGGCAGGGACCAGGGAAGTTGTAGGGAATTAAGTCAGCATGACCTAAACAGACCAGGGAAAGGAAGTAGACAATAGAGAAACAAGGGACATGGAGACTACAGAGACCATCCTCTTGACACTGGATTTTTCCTGCTAAGGCTCTTTCACACCCAGGTTGAAGTATTGTGTTTTCAGTATCAAAATGTTCCTATAAACCACCAGTGATATCTGCCCTGTACCTTGGCAAATTCTGATATAGCACAAAATCCCTAGGTTAATGTGTAGTTTTTATGTAAACCTTCAGATTTGTACTTTAAGACTTTTGGGAAAGAGGGTCAACTATAATCCATATGCCCAAGTCCCCTTGCACATCATATAGTTGTTTTACAGGGAAGCACAAATAATTGTGAGAGAAAAAGTCTCGTATTAAGAGAAATGAGCATTGCGTTTGAATACATGTCTTTCCAGATAAGCAATTGTATAATGCCACTGAAAGGGAATAATAAGTAATCATACAGTACTAAATATAACATATTTAGGAGTTTCTTATGCCTTAGCCAGGTAAGGCTGCAGGATATAAGGTTGTTAACTTGTTCCTTCAATTTTAATGGCTAGTTTTCTTAGACCTTTTTGAGTATAACTCATCCTTGAACCATACAAAGTTGACTCCTTAAAAGTTTTGAACAAATAATTATCATTATCACAGCTCCACTAATAAGAGAGTGTCAATAATTAAGCAATTGTCCCTCAGGGCCAACCCACATTCTCTGGTTGGCTTTGTGATGCTGGGGCTGATATTCTGCAAATTACATTTTTCCATTGCCATCTGGCTCCCTGTTAAATTTCACCACTATTTGGACCCTGGAGGAAAGCTGAAAGACAGGAGAGGGAATAAAGAACTTGTTTTTTTCTGTTTGGTTGCTATTCTTGTCAGTGTCACCCCACTGATGTCCCTCCCCCTGTTTCCAGAAATAGTTCCAGTTATCAGATTCTTCTGCTGTTCTCAGAATTGGCTTCATTGACTGAAGGTTCTAGCCTGATCTGAGTAGAGCCTACCATAACTGTGGTCTGGAAGTCAGCTCTGGTCAGATCCCCATGGCCCCTCCTTCAGGCTTCTAGATTCTAAGGGTCCCACCTACCCTTCTTAGTGGGATGGGCAGATTAGGAATGGCAGCTGCTTCCTGCAGTTATCATAGGGGTGTTGCTCTAGCATTCCCATTTGGTGATATCAGTCCTTCAACACCTAACTAATATTTAACCTTCATTTTCTCAACCAATTTCTTACATGAATTTATCTCTGATATAATAAGTAGCATAGTTTCTCTTTCTACGTGTGAAAGTCTAACTAATTCAGAGACACAAGGTCTTCCATAATGAATTTTATAGAAAACATCTTAAAATCCTTAGAAATTGACCTCTTTCCAAAGTATCCCACTCCTTGCAGTTGTTAGAAATCAGTCCACTCATTGCCACCCAGCTGTCCCAGCTCATGTTTCACATCTGAGAGTTGTCATCCCTCTCCTAATCCACCATGCATACACATTTCAAAAACATGGCTTATGACTCACTCCCTTTGTGAAGCCACATGAGAGGCATTGTCTATCTGTCCCTTTAAAGGCTTTCCACCCCCTTTCTCGAAAATTAGCCCCATGAAATTCTAATGGAAAAAAAAAGTGATCACCTTCGTAGTTGATTAGGTACATCTTTGTGTTTTTCAATAATAGAAGCATGGCATGCACTTGTGTTGTCTGTTTGCATTGTCAGTTTTCCTATTCCTTGTACAAATAAGATTCCTTTGAAAGTGTAGCCTCACTTAGTCGGGCCCAGCAGTATCACTCCAACCAAATGGATGAGAAAATACAACAACACCAGGATTTAATCTCTGTCTTCTCAATTCTCTGGTTCCTGTGACATAATACTACTCTTAATAAAAAATGTGGGGCCCTATTCACCTGATTGGAAAATGTGTACCCCATTGAATATTTGAATTGTCATCAAAATTTGTCTGAGACCAGCTTCCTACCATTAGAAACCATCAGAGGAAATGTCACCTACCCCACACCCTAAGCTTCCACTTTGCCCTAAGAGGTTCTTTGGAAGGTGCTAGATCCTCTGAAGTATGACATCAGAGGCTGCATGTTGCCTTCTTTAAAATAGCTCAGCAAAATCACTAAACAAATAGGTAAACAAATAGGCAAATAACAACAAACTCAGAGCTGGAGGGGATACGTATACAGAGATATATTATCTAAAGTGCCCAGTGTTCAACAAAAAGTTATGATATGCAGAAAAACTGGAGAGTGTGACCTATACATGTGAAAAGTAGGCAACAGAAATTTCCTATCAGATGTAGAGCACAATGACTTGAAGGCAACTATTATCAATGTATTATAAAACCTAAAATAAATAATGCTTAACAAGTAAAAGAATGAATACTAGCCCTCTATCATCAAATATCAATACAGAGAGAATATTAGAAAGAAGTGAGCTGGTGTTCTGATGGAAGCACAGTAACTAAAGTAATTCCTTAGAAGAGCTATTGAGTAATTAGAATTCACAGAAGGAGGAATTAGTATACTTAAGCTAGATTGATAAGAGATTATTGAATTAAAAGAACAGAAAGAAATGAGATTGAGGGGATATTAACAATCACAAAGAAAAATAGAACTTCATGAACATACATGTAATGGAGAGGGGAGAGAGAGAGAGGGAGAAAAGAGGGGAAAATTTACAAAGTAATCATGGAAAACCTTCGAAAATTTGTTAAAAAGCACAAACCTACTCATCCATGAAGCTCAACAAACCTCAAGTAGGATAAACTTTAAGAGATTCAGAATGAAACATATATTTAAGTTGTCTAATGCCAAAGATAAAGAAAAAAATCTTGAATACAGAGAGAACATACTGTATGAAAGGAAGGCTAAGATTAACAGCCATATTTTCAGCAAAAACCATGGAGTTCAGAAGCAGTGGGAGGTAATATTCGGTCTGAAAAAAAAAAAAGGACTGCCACCCGTGTATCTTATATTTGGAAAAATTATCTATCAAAAATCAAGGCAAAATAAAGATACTCTCAAGAAACAAAAACGATAGAAAATCAATTTTATAAAATAATATGGATATCATTGGATTATTGATCCTTTAACAGAAATATAATATATATGCTGTATTTATCACTGTTTCCCTTGGGATATCAAAAGTTCTTCAGTGGTTTTGGTACTTGGAGATGAAAAAATTGCAATACATTTTACTAACACACATTCTACAAAAGTAAAAATGTAAAATTAATTACATAAATTTCTGAGAAATCCAGCTTTGTCTTATTATGGCCTAATAATGATAGGAGCTTAGAGGTTACACATGCTTTATTGACACGGTATTTGTTATCTTGATTAATATTCTTTCATTATAGTGTGTAATGCCCTTATTTCATACCATTTCTGTATAATTTTATTATTTTTAAATTTATTTTGCTCTTTTAAATTATGATTTTTGTATAGTATTATACATTTTTCATAAATAAAAATCATTCTAAACATTTCAAAAAGGAAGATTCGATTTAATACAACAAATCAGAGGATAATAAATTCTTTGGAAGTGCTACATGATGTAGTTTGTATTAGTCTCCTACGGCTGCCATAACAATACACCATAGACTGGTTGGCTTAAGTAATAGAAATCTATTTTTGAACAGTTATAGAGACTAAAAGTCCAAGATCAAGGGGTCTGGAGGTTGGGCTTTTTCTGAGGTCTCTCTGCCTGATTTGTAGATTACTGGTATCCTCAGCATGGTCTTTCTCTATACATGTGCATCCCTGGTATTTCTCAGTATGGCCTAATCTCTCCTTATAAGGATACTAGTAAAATTGGGTTTAGGTCTACTATAGCAGCTTAACTTGAACTTAATCTTCCCCTTCAAGTCTCTTCCTCCAAACACAATCACATCTGAGGTACTGAGGGTTAGGGCTTCTGTATGTGAATTTGGCCAGGGACATAATAAAGCTCACCACAAATTTTGAGAAAGCTGTCTATATTCTTAGGAAAATAGGCAGTTTCAGAAATTTTAAGAAACCACTACTAATGATGTCAGCTGCTGCCAAAGCACCAAAGTGGATGTTATCCAGAAGGCCTGTCAGGCACTGCAAGACCCATGTCTGCCTTCTGCTAAAGCTCATGTGGCTGCCTGCCTGCCAATGTTAGTACCAATAGGGGTTTTAGCTGTTCTTTCATCTTCCATATCTTAGGCAAGAGTTTCTCACCAGAAGAATGTAAAGCAAAGCTTTGCTAAAAAAGTAGTTTCAGAAATATAGTTTTCAGACATCAAGCCTATACAGTTCAGGGGATAAAGCAGATATCAGTGGACAATATCTAGCAAATTCTTTTATTTGTAAACTCAGTATCCATAAACATTTCTGACAACAGCAACATCACTATGCTTTTCCAAGACAATCCTCCACACAGGTGAAGGTGCATATACTCTTTTTCAACAACAACAACAGCAACAATATAATCACTCTATTCCTCTCTGGTTAATAATTTTTATTGTTTTGATATATTTTTAAATAATTTTGTGTACTCATGAAAATTTAATAAGGTATCTGGTCATTATTATACTACTTCAGAAAACAATAATCAACAAATTTTCTATAAAAATGGCAAAGGAAAAGAAGAGACTGAAAAAAATTGCCTATGTATACAGATACACACATACACACATGTGCATGCACACGTGTGCGCACACACATATGTATCTTGGTATTTTCAGGCTGCTCTAGTATAATGTCATAAACTTGGGTAGCTTATAATCACTACAAATGTCTTTCTTATGGTTATGGAGAACGGGAATTCCAAAGCTATGGTGCTGGCTAATTTCAAGACTGGAAAAACCTTTCTTGCAGGCTCTGGGACAGCCATCTCTCTCTGAGTCCTCACAAGACAGAGTGAATAAGCTCCTTAAGCCCCTTGAGCCTCTTTTAGAAGGGAATTAATGGCATTCATAAAGTATCTACCTTCACAATCCAATCACCTCCCAATGTCCCATACCCTAATATCATTACCTTGGGGGTTAGGATTTCAACATATGAATATTGGGGAGACATAGGCATTTAGATTATAACAGTTTGCTATATGCATGCATGTGTGCATGTACATATATGTGTATATATATATGAATTATATAAACATATAAACATGTAGTTGGCAATATATAATATCAAGAAGAAAATATGTAGTTCTCATTTCTGTAACTGCATTTGGGACTTCATAGTATTAACTTTCTTTTTCCAGTACTTTCCATATTCCCGTTGACCTTAGGTAACACTTTAGGTAACAATGGCTCTTTATACTAGAAGGTAACCTAAACTCTCATTCTAGTAGGGCCTGAGTCTTAAGTGGTCTTTTCTGTATTGCATTGAGTAGACTGTTAGAGTATTCTTCTACTGGTATATAAGAGTCCAAAGTTGAGGTGACAGGAAGCAATTTTTGAGATACAGTCACCAGGGTAAACACTGAGAGGAGTCATTTCTAGTTCTTCCCCTTATTCAAAGACTTTCATATTGTGAAAAATGATCACACCAGATATTTCTCCGTGGCTTGGAGTATACTTTGCATATTGTTATGCTCCACTTTTTGCCATAACTGAGACTTTGAATTAACTATTTCCCCATTGTGTTAAATTGGTTGTTTCTGGATGTTTAAATACTTGATAAACTGCTCAGTGTTTAAGGTAATGGAGCCAGATACTGATTCACCTTTTTCTTACAAAAGTATTTTGATCAGAAACTGTGTTGAATGAGATGTCATGTCATGGGTTAAGGCAATGCATGTATCTATATATGATGGTGCTGGCAAAGGTTTTGTTCATAGAGAAAGTCAACTGTATTTAATAGATTAAAGATCTATTTCCTAATGAGGAATAATTGAAGGAACCTTTATAAATGACAGAGTACAATGTAACAATCTACCACCAGTGGCTGGCCAGTCTACCTAGGGAATGAACTCTTATTAGGAATCTTACACTGGTTTCTGATAATATTAGGTTGGAAACTCATGTAATATCATTGTTCATCATTTTTGAGAGAAAGACCATGTTGAACATGAAATAGTATCTATTACTATAATACTTCATTCATGGGCCTAAGTTAATTATGCAAAAACTGTGAAGAAAGGCTGAGGAGTGTGTAGAATGTTCAACATTGAAGTTTCACACAAATCCCAAATAGCCTAACATTCTGTGGCCATTCCAGGAACATCCACTTACAAAACTTTTCCCCAGTCTTCCTTATTACTTCATAATTGGATGGGATGTTACTATGCAGTTTATAATCAGAAGGTTGTAATCCATTCTCAGTAAATGCAGTATACATTTCTGGGAGCTGGGGTTGAGGAATTTTTATTCTATTTTTCAATGAACATCTGTAATATGCTTTATTACTTTTTTGTGAACTACAAATAAATGTTAACAGTAGTATTTTGATCAGTATTAAAGGAATAGCAGCTATGTATGTAACAAGAAAATGTATTATGACATGAACAAAATTGTTACACCTGATTGCCAGTTCAAGTACTGCATTATCCAAAGGTTAAGTTGGCAACTAACAACATATATCATTGCCTTAATTCAACGTGGAAATCTATAATGAAAATGATGACTGTGATCAAATGGTAGTAGCAAACATCTCCCTTGTTAATACACTATCTATTGCTGTGAGCAATAACACAAAATGGTTGTTATTACACATTGAGAAAAGCTGTCTTTTAAGATAAAAGTTGAGGGGCTGAAGCAGTGGCTCAGCAGTAGAGTGCTTGCCTGGAATAGGCAAGGACCCAGGTTCAACCCCAGCACCACATGCATAATTAAGTGGAGAAAAAAACAAAAATCAAATGAATTTTTTTTTGTAAAAAATTAACTCTCTCTCCTCCTTCTCTCTCTCTCTCTCTCTCTCACACACACACACACACACACACACACACACACTCACATACACTTTTAGAAAAAGGAAAATGGTGATTTTAAATAAAGGATAAAATTAAAACATTTCATCAAGATTCTATAGTGCTATACTGAAGTCCATATTAATTGTTTCAGGAAGCTTCACCAAGTGAAATATATCATCAGTATGGTCAGTATTTTAAAATTCTTATTTTGTATTTGATACTCCAGAATATCATGATTTTAATGTAAAGGATATTCAGATTTTATTAGAAGACTACCTATTATACTATTTAAAGGGGTTTGTACATGTACTCTAACAACATCATATGTTATAATATAATGACAACGTTATTCTAGAAAAGAAGCAAAGAGCTCACATGATCTCCCCCAACTGTCATTATCCTAGAGAGTGTCACACTTAGGCACTTAGCAACATCTGCACCTGGTATAATGTGAAATGGGCTCCAGGACATGACCACACTCCAGTGCTCTCTATATTTTGAGGCACAGTGGAGCACTGTGCTTATACATAGCTGACCACCTATGTATAAGGAATTTGCGATATTTGGGGGCTGATCAAGGAAAATGTATGAGCACAAAATGAAGGAAGCATACACAAAGTCTATAAAGCTTTGACAAGTTTGCACCTGGGCAAAGTCCCTCCTAGCACGATACTTCCAGAGGCTGTGGTGAGTGGACCACCATCCAGAAGGGACATTCAAGAGACCTTCCAGGAGCGGGGAATAGACAGAGGGTGTGCATGTGTAGGTGTCATTTCTCAGCAACATGGCAGGGAGTCTCTGTATCAAAGAATCCTGAAGGGAAGCAGCATTTAAACTTTTTGCAGTTCTGGAGTTTCTCTTGTCTAAGGCTAGCACATATTGGGTACAGATTTTGTGGGGTATGCAAATCAGGCAAGCTTGAAATAGCTAAAATTTTGCTTTTGAGGGCTGTTTAAAACAATTATATGTGTTAAAAGTTTGAGTTTGCTGCTGGCCAGCTTTGGAGCTAATAGATCTCAGCCTATAAAGAAGTAAACAACCTAGGGACCAATATATGGGGACATTTCTGCCCCATTTATAGACTACTGTGTCATATTTGAAACTTTTTAACTAAGAAAAAGGCCTCTTTAGAGAAGGAGTTCCATGCCTGGTGAAACTATGAACTTCAGTTGTCCTTAGATATGTTAAAAACAGCTCTTTGAAGATATTAAAGAAAGTCTGGGGCCATCTACATGTGATCTTTGCATGCTTGCTTGCCAACAGCTTAACTCTTTTCCAACACAATAGAGTTTTGTGATGCATAATGACAGACTGAACAGACAACAGAGTCATGTAAGACTGTAATGGAGCTAAAAAGTGCCTATAGTCTAGTGGCATGGTAGCCATCAGACATTGTAGAGGAATGTATCACTCCTGCGTCTGCATTGATGCTGGTGTGATAAAACCCAGCAAACTGCCAGTCATATAAACATATAGCCCATACATATACAGTAAATGATATGTAACAGTGATAATAAATGACTGGGTTATGCCTTTCCTATATTTTAGAGAGCACCCCTTCTATAAATATATAATAGCCATAAAAAAGCCTTAGGTAGGTCCTTCAAGGGTTTCCAGAAGTCACTTTTATCATAAGAGGTGACAACTCCACGCATGCTATTGCCCCTGAAGATATTCCAACTGGACAAGATGTGGAAGGAGAAGATGGTGATACTGATGATCCTGAGCTTGTGTGGACCTAGGCTGATGTACAATCTTTGTCTTATTTTTTCACAAATATATTTAAAGCATTGAAAATAGAAACTTACAGAATAAGGATATAAAGAAAGAAAATATTTTGTATAGTTGCATGATGTTTTTGTTTTGAGCTAAATATTACTACAAAACAGTCAAAAAGTTAAAAAAAATTAAAAGTATGAAGTAAGAGTAACAGGAAGGATAGATTAAGGCTTTGGATCACTGCAAAATAAGTACCTGGAAGTCCACATCTTTAGCTTTGAATCCTACAGCAGATAAAGAGATAAGAGACAGAGGGGTTTGGAATTCAGTAGCCTCAATAACAACATATCTGATCCAGTATGGTTGCAGGGATGAGGATAGCTGGTGTTAGGAAAACGGAACATTGCATCATGATAAGTTCAGTTTAGTTAAATGCTTAAAGCTGGTATTTTCCAATGAAAGATTGTGTGGGGGGGGATTCAGGTGACCCAGGTGGGAGGATCCAGTAGAATGGCACTACTGTGGGGTCAGATTTAGAAGTAAGCACACAGCAAGGTTGAGAGGAGCAAAATCCAAACTTACTTAAACTACTGTCCAAACTCTGTTAGCACAATAGAGCCCAGAGATGGATCCTCACATTTATCTCCTGTGAGTCCATACCTACAAGAGAGAGACCTAATATAACCACATCTGGTATCTTTTACTTCTGCCTCTATACAACCCAGATCCCCAGATGAAGTCAAGAACTTTAAGTTCAATGATGATTTTAAAAAGTAAATAAAAAAGATGAGCTGGGAGCAGTGACACACACCTGCAATCCCAATAGCACAGTAGGTTGAGGCAAAAGGATCACAAGTTCAAAGCCAGGCTCAGCAATTTAGAGAGGCCCTAAGCAACTTACCAAGACCCCGTCTCAAAATAAAAAGTAAAAAGAAAGTAAAAAGGACTGGAGATGTTGCTCAGTGGTTAAGCACTCCAGAGTTCAATCCTTGGTACCAAAAAAAAAAAAAAAAAAATAGATAATGAGATGAGAAGGTAACTCTAAGCCAGGCATACATTTGTTTGTCCATGAATTGAATGAGGTTGTAGCTTAAGATGAACAGCAAAAAATAAATAATTATTGAATCTTACAGGAAAAGAAATCTAGAAAAGTTTCATTGTCATAATTAAAGGCCTTTGAGAACATATTGAATAATATTAAATAATATTAAATTAATGGCAAAATTTTCAAGTCCCAAAACCTAGAAAATTCCCCTTACATCAGGCAGAAAGCAACTATTACTTTAGCATACACACAGGTTTTATATAAGCCAAATTCATATTCCTATCATTATTTTGGAGGATATGAGTAGTTTTGGAGTCAGACAACAAAAAATAGAAATCATCAAATATCTATACTAATGAGAACACTAAAAAAACCCACCTTCATGTTCTTGAAAAAAGGAGCTGATTTTATAATTTTATAAGACTGCATATATCAGTTCAGAGTGCCCATTTCAAATAAAGATAGATCCTGAAAGGATTTCTTCTCCCATCACTTAGTTGGGTGTTTCTGAGGTTTAGCGACTGCTATAAAAGCTCTATAAAAGAATATTCCTAGAATGCTAAGACCCTCAAATATCAGTGTTAAGTTAGAAATTGGACACTGCAAGCAAATTGGAAGAAGTTTACAGAAAAATGTGAATTTAGTGTTCCCCCACCCCATCCCCTTTAGTATCCTGAGATATGCAGGAAGATGTAGGGGAAGACCTCTAACCTGTTGGTGTTTGGGTGGATTACATAACCTCTGCCTCCCGTTGGCTGATTCTTACTCTTCATTATCTACAGAGCTACCACCTTTGACTGCCTGGGGGCAGTAGTCTGTCAAAACAAGAAGAGGGAACACAGACTGATATCTGTTGCCAGCTGTAGAGTGTCTATGGGTGACACTTAGTGTCTATCCACAAAATAGATCTCCTACCCCTAAAAAGGTTAGGGGCTGATAAGTTAAAGGACTACGAATATGGAGTATTTTTTAGAAGTGTGACTTGACAACAATCAAATTACATATGTGCTCAGAACAGATAACATGAGAAGAGCGTGGGTGGCCATAACAGCTCACTAAGATTTTGGCATTAATTACTGATAAAGTTGCAGCAGAGATCCAGATGTACTTTTCTTCTGGCCCCTTCCCAAGGTCAGTGATATTGTCTCCAAGATATAGTCATAGTCATTTGGGGATGCTCAAGAGGATAGTTTCTCTCCTAAGAAAGGAAAGGATGATAAATAGAGGTATCTCCCAAGCTGAGTCTATTATATCTATCTATTGAAATTCTGTGGGTAATTTGTCACTTTCTCAATTGGAAGTAGAGGTGCAGAGAAAGCATACTTTCCAGAATATGGGCTGAAGGAAGTATCAGAAAGAAAGAGCTAAGGGCTCTGGTCTGAAATCCTCAGCATTTTCATATTGTTCAAAAAATCAAACGACACATATAGCACAACAAATTGGGGATTCATTCAACCACAGGCTATAGCAACCAAAATCAGGTTAGTACAAATAACTAGTGTTGTTGCTTGGAGACTATTGCACGGTGTCGTTGGCTATATTGTAGGGAAAGGAGTTTAGAATGACTGTATGAAATGATTATTTTCTCTCAAAGTGTCAGGGTATGTAAATTCCAAAATGCAAGACTACTGAATGTGTTTGGAGCAGATTATGATATAGTGTTCCTATACAACTATATAAATACCATAAATGAACTGAAACAATCCACTTGACTAAAATAGAGCTTACCGGAAATACTCCAGGAGACAGATCAGTGTCTATTTAACAGTTCTCAAACATTAATGGGCAACAAAAATCTCCTGGAGGGCTTAAGATGAAAATTTATAAGTACACTCTCAAAAAGTTTCATGAAAATTCTTAAGCACGGGGCTGGAGCGGTGGCTCAGCGGTTTCGGCGCCTGCCTGGCAGGCACGAGGACCCGGGTTCAAACCCCAGCACCATGTACACAGCTAAGTGTTGGACCAACTAAGGCCATGTGAAAAACTAAATAAAGTTGTTTCTCCCTTTCTCTGTCTCTCTCACTGTCCCTCTCTCTTTAAAAAAAAAAAAATTCTTAAGCACAATTTCCAGAGTTTCTGCTTCAATAGGTCTAAAATAGAGCTCAGGAATTTGCATCCTTAGCAGTCTTCCAGGTGAGGAGTCTGCCGATGGTCCATGGACCTCAACCTGACAACCACTGGTTAAGATTCTTGTGTTTCTAGTTAGCTGCATAACCTCAAATATGTTAAAAATATTCTCTTCATTTCTTGTGTTTCTTTTTTTTTTCTGTTGTGACCAAAAGACCTGACAAGAGCAATTTTAAGGAGGGAAAGTTTATTTGGGGGCTCACAGTTTCAGAGTTCTCAGTCCATAGATGGCGAACTCTCTTCCTCAGGACCTGATGAAGAATATCATGGTGGAAGTATGTGGCAGAGGAAGCAGCTGGGGATATGGCATCAGGAATGAGAAAGAGGGAAAGAGAGAGAGGGAGAGAGAGAGAACAGGTGCGGGCAAAAGCACTCCAAATTACATACCCCAAAGGCAAACCTGCAGTTATCCACCTTCTCCAGTCATGCACTACATGCCTACATTCACCACCCAGTTAATCTGATCAATGCACTGATTAGGTTAAGACTCTCATATCCCCACCATTTAACATTTGTTCCAGTGTTGTCTCGCACATGAGCTTTTGGTGGATACCTAACATCTAAATCATAACATTATTCAAAACCAGAAGACTATGTATTGTTTAACTATATTCATTATGGAGATCTTATTGGAAAATATAAGAAATAACCTTCGATGATATCTTAGCATGTTCCTGGCATGTATCTCATAACCATGTGCAAATTAAGTACTCATTTATAACGAATGCACAGAAAGGGTAACATAACTTTCAAACTCTCACTGTTTGATCTTAAAACACAATGTTTTGTATGTGCTGCTTTATTTCCTGTTTAGTGTATTATACATTGAATGTGTGACTGTACTTTTAATTAGCCTTCTCAAATCCATTGATTATTTTTTAGGGAGAAGGGATATATTTACAGAAAAGGTAACCTGGAGACTTGTAGTTTCAGTAGGATGGAGTAGTCCCTTTCCTCCATGTCTTCCTCTTTCACTGAAAAGTCTCTAGTTATGACTAAATAAAAAGCATAGAAGTCTCTGAAATGTAGAAAAATGAATGTAGGCTTCCTAGGGACCTTCAGAGTTCAGATGTGTCATGTCAATGAGCTCCCTGGCTTTCCATTTTGTATCTCATATATCCCAGGTAGGGTGCTGAAGAAACTCCCAGCCCAAGCCTCCAACAATAGTGGACAACAAAAGCCGTGAGAAAAAATGTGAACATCAAGATGATTCAGATCTTGCAATGATCTGATTAAAGATCATTTAAACATCCATCACAAAAATGATTTAATAGGCAAATATGAAGTCTTTTGAAATAAGTGAAAAAACAGACCATCTGAGTAAAGAAAGAGAAATTGTGAAGAAGGATCAAACAGAAAATATAGAACTGAAAAGTTGCCATAACAGTAATTAAAAAACAAAAACAAAACATGTGGGGTTGGCTCAATAGTAGAGTAGGGGATAGAATCACTGAATATGAGGGGATAAAAATAAATTCACCCATTTCATACAACGAAAAACACATCGGAATAGTTGAATAGAGTTGCAGGGATTTTTGGAAAACTAACAGAGAGCTAGCATTTGTATTACTGAAATTCTAGAGAGAGACATGATAGAGTGGGATTGAAAAAGCATTCATAATTAAAGTCACCATACTACAGTGATACATGCATAACCATGTTTATAGCTGCACAGTTCATAATAGCCCAACTATGGAATCAACCTAAGTGCCCATCAATTGTTGAATGCATAAAGAAAATGTTGTATATACACACAATGGACTTTACTTGGCCATAAAGAAACATGAAATTATATCATTTGCAGGAAAATGGATGGCACTGGAGACAAAGCAAAATAAGTCAAATCAGAAGGTCAAAGGATGTAAATTTTCTCTCATATGTGAAAAGATAAAGAAAAAAAGAAATGTGGGATGGATCTCATGAAAATCAAAGGCAGATTAGTTGAGGAAAGGGACCAAGGGGTGGGAAATGGGAGGGAGGGGACATGCTAAGGAGTAAAATTGGCCAAAGTATATGGTTATATTGTGTTCATGTGTGAATATATAACAACAAGTCCCATCATTATATACAACTGAATGTACCAATTAAAAAATGGAAATGGGTGCATAAAAATATTGCTGAAAGTTTCTTGAATTTGGTGAAAGGCATAAACCTACAAATGCAAGTAGCTGAGCAAACTCCAAATATTGCAAACATAAAGAAATCGATACCATTTACCATAATTGTAAACTCTGAAAACTAAGGGCAAAAAATGTCATGAAATTAAGAAGCAAAAAACCATCATCTATCAGGGAACAACAGTTTCAGAGACAGTGAAATCTCATCTGAAATCATGGCGTCCAGAAAAGGAAGTTAAAACACTTTTCAATTAAAGAAAGAACTGGGGAGCTGGAGCAGTGGCTCAGCTGCTACAGCGCTTTCCCCACATGCATGAGTACACAAATTCAAACCCCAGCACCCATGTACACGGCTGTCAGAGCACTAAAGGCACATGAAAGCTAAATAAAGTTGATTCTCTCTCTCTCTCTCTCACTGTCATTCTCTCTTAAAAAGAGAAAGAACTGCTCATTCTGAATTCTGTATTTGATGAAAATATCATTTAGAAATTAAGGAGAAAAAAAGATGAAGCCAAATTAAGATAATTCGTTGATAAAAAGTCTACCCATAAGGAATGGCTGAAAGTTCTCTAAATAATAACAACAAAAATAGTCAAAAAATATTTAGAATTTCAGAAATAAGGAAGACCATAGGTGTATCTAAAATTACTGATTAAATAGACTCCCCTACTTCTCATGAGTTTCTTAATTGTATAATAAATGCAAAACTTTTAACATCTGTTGTACTCAATGTGTGTAGAAGAAATACATAAGAAAATTAAATTTAAAAAGTGGAGAAGATAATGAATCTAAATGGAAATAAACTGTTGACACTTTAAGTGGTTATTTATCAACACTAGGAACCTTTTGTAAAGTTACATACATAAATTGCAGCATATACTTAGAGCAACCCCCAAGAGAGGTATACAAAGCAGTACAATCAAAAACATTTTATATGGGGCTGGAACAATGGCTCAGGCACTTACCTGGCATGTGCCAGTATGCGAGTTTGCCAGTTCAAACCCCAGCACCACGTGTACAACTAAGTGTCAGTGCAATGAAAGCCACATGAAAAACCAAATAAAATTGATTCTCTCTCTCTCTCTCTCTCTCACTGTTCCTCTCTCACTTTAAAATAAATAAATGAATAAATAAATAAATAAATATAAAAAACATTTTGTACAAATCAAGATAGGTTCCTTAAAATACACTCAAATTACCCTAAAAGAAAAATGAAATAGTGGATTAGGAAATACATTTATAGAAAATGAATAATAAAATGCAAGACGCAACAATAATCACCTTAAACATATATAATCAAAAATACATTAATTTTAACAAGCAAAAAGATTTATGCAGTAGATCAAGAAATCATTATAGAAAAATATACTGAATATAAACAACTCATTTCAGATATTATGATACAAGCAATTTGAAAGTAAAAGATGGAAATCATATTCCATCCAATATTAATTTAGTGAAAAACAGGAGTGGCTGTATTAATATCAGTTAAAGTAGTCTTCAGAGCAAAGAATTTTAATAGAAATAAAAAGGAACAGTATATGATAAAGGGATCAATTCATAAGGAAGATATCACAGTTCTAAATGTGTATGATGCAAAGTATAGAGTCACAGGACACAAGAAAAAATGGATAGTTTTGAAAAGAAATGTAGGTAAATTCACAAGTATGATTGGGGACTGTAAGAACCTCACTCTTAGCAACTGATAGAACTACTAAAGAAAAATCAGCCGAGGTATAAAAGAACTGAACAACACAATCAACCAACAGTACCAAATTGATATATAATTATTCAACACTTAATGAAGGGAATAAATCACTGTGTGGAGATCAGAGTGTAAGTGCACAAACCTAGATAGTACCGGCAATCACTCCACATGGCTTCTGAAGGAAATCAAGAGGTATCATGTATATGAGAGCACCAGGTACATACACAAGACTTCTGGTATACATACACACAGAATGTGCGAAGCTGCAGCTAGTGGAACCTGGCATGCTTCTACAATACACAGACAGTTTCCTTAGTAAGTAACAGGATTATACTTTAAAATAATAATAAAAGCATCATATGGTAAATACCCAAATAAGCAGCACATGTATTCTCAAGCATCGTGTATTACATGTGTACATGCTATACACTATCATGCCTGGCAGTGCAGTAGTTTGTCTACGTCAGCATCACCATGAACATGTGACTTTTGCATTACTCTACCACATACATCGTAGCTTCATAGTTACGCATAGGGATTTTTGACTTCCATTATAATTTTTTTTTACCTCCATTATAACTTTTGTATATGTGGTCTGTAACTGACCAAAACATCATTATGCAGCATGTGACTCTATAAAAAACACTCAACTACAAGCAGTAAAGTACATTTTTTTTCAAGTAGGCAGGGAGCATTTACCAAGATAAATGAAGTCTTGTAGGATCACACAAATTTCAATAAACTTAAAAAAACTGAGATCATACTGAGTATATTCTTCTACTACATGGAATAAAATTAAAAAACAGTAACAGAAAGGCAACTTTAAAATTCTTTAGACATTAGAAAATTAAACAATATTAGAAAGAATATATTGCTCAAAAAAGAAATCCCAAGTTAAATAAAAAAACATTAAAATGAAAATATATCAAATATATGGGGCACAACCAAAGCAATACGAAATTTATAGCATTAATGCTTATATTACAAAAGAGAAAAGGTCTCAAATCACTAAGTACCTATTCCAAAAACTAAAAACTAACAAACAAAAACCCACAATAGTTAAAAGCAAGAAGAAAGAAGGAAGAAATAAAGATAAAAGCAATCATCAATGGAATTAAAAACAATAGAGAAAAACAGTGGACTGAAGCCATTAATAGAATAATGAGGGATGAGGCTACAGCTTAGTGATAGAGTGCTTGCCTCGCATGTGTGAGACCTTGAGTTTGATGCCCAGAACTGGAAAAAAAAAAGAGTACTATAATTCTCTATAGCATTACTTCATAAATTTGACAACTTAAACAGATCAATTCTGTAAAAACTACTAACTAATAAAATTTAACCAAGATAAAACAACTGAAACAGTTTGATGACCATTAAAGAAATTGCATTTATAATTTAAATTCTCCTGAAAAGAAATTATCTGATCCCAAATAATTATCTTCTCGAATTTTACCAAATATTTCATGGGGAATTAACTCCAGTTTCACACAATAACTACTGCAAAATAGAAGAAAAGGAAATACTTCTGATTTTGTAAGGCTGGTGATATTCTGACACCAAAGACAAAAACAGTACAAAAAAGAAATGTCACACTAATATTTCTCATGAATTTGCTCATTAACATCCTCAACTAGGTATTATGAAATCATATCCATAACTATATAAAAAGAATCTCATCATCATGTACATCCACAAGACACTAATTTTAAAAAGTGACTCTTAATAAATAACAGTATAGTAGAGTGAAGGGAACAGGGGGTTTGAGGAAGGGAAAGGAAGAAGACACATTGGGAACTGAATTAAAACAATTTATATTTCATGCTTTTATAATTATGTCATAGTATATTCTGTTTTCATATTTAACTGAAAAAGAACCAATAAAAGATGTAAAGAAGAATTAAATTAACCTATAATTGAAAAAAAACAATTTCCATGACCAAGTTAAAGTTATTTTAGGTCCACAAGGCTATTTCAATATTTGAAAATCATATGATCATATCAATTGGTGGAGAAAAAGTATTTGACAAAAATTTACTATTTATTCATGATTTTAAAAATTAATTCTCAGCAAACTAGATATAAGGGAGAAATCCCACAACTTGATAAAGGTCATCCTCATGAAACATATAGCAAACTCACAATTAGAATAAAAGACTGAATGTTAAGAAGATTAGGATGTCCACTGCCACTACTATCCTTCAATACAGTTCTGGAAGTTCTACAACTGCAATCAGGCAAGAAAAAATTTAAAAATGCTATGGAATTGGAATGCAAGGAATAAAATTACCTCTATTTGTAGGTGACATGGTTATCTATATAGGAAATGACAAGCAATGAAAATATATAGAATAAGTGAATTCAGCAAGGCTCCAGGGTACAAAGCAACATACAAAAATCAACTAATTTCTACATAGTAAAAATGAACATGTGAAAGCAAAAATTAAAACTTTTATGCCACTTATAATAGTTCCCCCAGTATGTAATCCTTAAGTAAAAGTTTAACAAAAATGTTCAAGCTCTGTAGAGTACAAAATTTAAAAATGCAGATTTAAAAACAAGAAAAGAAGACCAAGATAAGTAAAAGAAATATGTCTTCATAGACTGGAAGACTAAGTAAAGATTTTAATCCTGTCCGAATTTACAAGCTTAATGTAATTTCTCTTAAAATCCCAATATGTATTTGTAGACATAGAATAGATTATTCTAAAATTTATTTGAAAAGGCCAATTCCAGAAGAGCTTAAAATAATCTTGAAAAACGAAAACAAAACAGTGGGAGTATTAACTCTGCCAAGTAAAGCTTATTATTTAGCCCTGATTATTAAGACATGTGATATTAGTAGAGCGAGAGACTCCCAGATCAATGCCGTGGGACAGACAAGAGAGAACCCAGAAACAGACCAACACAAGTTTGTTAAAAGGATTTTTGGTAAAGATGCAAAGGGAATTTAATGGACGAAGTGCAGCCTTTTCAAAAAATTGTGCTGTAATAATTGAGAATATCTAGGTCAAAAATAATGATCCTTGACCTAAATTTTTATCTCTTAAAAATTAATTCAAAATGGATCATGGACATAAGATAAAATGAAAAGCCTTAAAACTTTTAGAAAGCAAACAGAAGAAAATCTTTGGGATCAAAGGATATGGAAAGAAATATTGGCTTTGACATCAAAAGCACAATCTATAAAAGGAGGATTTATAATTTGGATCTCTTCAAAATTTAAAACTTTTGCTCTATGGAAGAGTCTGTTATGGGACAAAAAGACGTTATAAAAACCTGGAGGAAATATTTATAAACCATGTATATATGGCAAAGATTTTATATCTAAAATTTGTAAAGAACTCTTAAACTCAACAGTAAAAATAAAAACACAAAATTGGCAGAAGACTGTGCAGACATCTCACTGACGCAAATTCATATAGGAAAAGACATTCAGTGTTGTTATCCATTATGCAAATGCAAATAAGAACCACAATGAGATATTTCTACACACTTACAAAAAGGCTGAAGTAAAAACTAACAGTGCCAAATCTAGCAATAATATGGAGAGACTAGATCACTCATATTTTGTTAGTGGGAATGCAATTCCTTCAAAACAGTTGAAATGTCCAAGATCCATTTTAGAGTGCTTGCCAGTCAAATGTAGTTTTAATAAGAGCAGAAACTGCTCCCTCCCCATCCAACAATGTTATTAATATTTATTTGAACACCAAGTAAAACTTTTCCAATAAAGTCATAAATTTCTCTGGTTCTTTGAAACCACAATGGAAAAATATTCTGCATTCTTCTCAGAGTTAATCTCTCCAGCAATGCACATCCCAGCCCCTCCTGTCTTCTTAGGAGCTTCACTCTATCAATTATCCATTATCTCTCGTACTTTTAATTTCTTCCTCTCTAATAGCTTTTAACCTACAACCTACACATTTGCTGAATCCTCTCTGTAATTTGTGTACCCTCCTCTAGTTGGTTGCTCCCTCTTTCCTGTCATTTAAAAGAACCACCTACTTCCACTGTCACATTCTTCTTACTTTATATTAACTCTTTAACCCACTGCAGTCTGTTTTCTGCCTCCCATCACTCCATTGAAACTGCTGCCACCAAAGGTCACCTATAATCTCTAAGTTGCTATATTCAACTCTCCATTCTTATCTTAGGTAACATTTAACACTTACTTAATGGTAGAATTTGACCCATTGACCATGGTTTCTGTCTTTAAATTCTCTTCCCTTGGTGTTTGTGATTTCTCCTGGTTTTCCTATAATTCTTTGGCCCATTCTTCCTCATTCTCCCCCAGAAGAATCTCTGCCTTTTCCTTCCTTAAATGCTTATGTTTCCCAGAATTATAATAGAATTTTCTAAATTTCCAAACTCTATTTCCTTGTCTCATCCACCCTATGGCCTGATCCTCTCACTTCTGCTGGTGGTTCCCAAATTCACATCTCCACACTAAGATGTCTCTTGAGCCATAAATCCATATGTCTTTTGCTGGTCCTTGAGCATCTCTTACTCAAATCCCCAAAGTGAACTGATCAGCCTCCAAACTGCTCCTCTTCTTTTATTCTTTATTCTACCATTAATTCCCCCATTCCTTCCGCATATCGTAGAAATTATTCATGATTTCTAAGATACTTCACTTTTACCATTAAATCCTGTTGATACAACTTGCTTACTATTTTTGCTCCTCATCCATTTCTCTAACATTATTTTTTTTCTTTTGAGCCACCGTTTCTTTCCCTTTTTAGTTCTTTCTCCCTTAGTATAGTCCTGTCATTTCAAAATGCTCATACTACACACTGTGCCACTTTTTAGAAATGGATCATAGCCATATTATTCTCTTGTTTTCAAATCCTTAAACAATATTCCTTTAGTATTATTGTTTTTTCAGTGTTGGGAATTGAACCCAGGGATTCATACATGCTAGGCAAGTGAACTACCACTGGGCCACATAAGTCATTAAATCATACTCTTTAATGTAAAATACGAACTACTCGGTAAATAAGGAATACCAGATTTTCTGTGATCTTCTCTTTAATGCTCTGTACCAGTTGAGAACATTTTTGACTATCCATAATTAGAAAGCTTGCATTCACGAGAATAAAATATATAAGTGCATTTTATTCATGGAAGAACAGTCTAGACAATTCTGAGGCTATTCAAGAATGCTATCTAATATCCATGCTCTTTTGGTCATTCTTTTCTCTCTCTCTACTACATCGTTTTGTTGTCTTATGGTCACAAAAAGACTAGTTTCCAGTATAACATTTGTATCAAAGGCTGAAAGAAAAGGGAGAGCGTGGCACGAGCTCTACCTGCCCATTGGGTCAGGAAAAGCAAATCCCTTGCTAGGAGCCTTTAGAATTCTTGTGGTTGCTTTGCTGTGATTGTAACTGAATTAATGCCTTCTGGTTTAAAGACATCTGGGAAAATCACTCCTTGGCTTTTTCCAGCCTTATGGTAGAGACAGATAAGAAAGGAGATAATTAGAAACTGGTTAGATAACTAATCCCTTGTTAGTCAAATAATCTCCCAGAATTTACTTCCCTTCCTACACACATGACCTTATGTACAGCCATACTTAAATATTTGAGGTTGGTGGAAGCACAATTGCCCCCATTTTTATTCTCTTTGCCTAGAACATCTTTCCTATCTTCCCTGTCCTTTACATGGCTAGCTCCCCCTCAACCCAGTTGACATTTTCCTATCCTAAATGATTTCCTTGGCTCTTCCAGTTATATTACATCTGCCCTGGTTACTTTCTTCTAGCTTTTTAATCACCTAGATGATTCTCTTTCTCCCTTAGGAAAATTCAAATTTCAGAAGGAATTCCATATATATTTACACATGCATATGATATATATGTGATATATATAATGATTTTTACCATTTTAAGTGTACAATTAAGTGACGTCAACTACATTCAAAATTTTTTTGCATCACTACTATTTCCAAACTGTTTTACATACATAACTCCACCCAGAAACTGTATCCATGTAACAATAGCTCTCCATTTCCTTCTCCTTCCCCTAGTGCCCAGTAACCTATCACACACTGTCTCTATGAATTTTGTATTTAAATGTGGCATATAAAGGGAAGCTTAGTGTCTAGTTTATTTCGTTTAGCATAATATTTTTAAGGTTTAACCATGTTGCAGCATGTCAGAAACCGAGATACATTTATGTCTGAATAATATCTCTTGTACATATGTACTACACTTCATTTTCTCTATCATCTCTATTTCCTTTCTAAATATTCTGCCCCTTCACATCCTAACACGTTGCCTAGGAGGTGTCTAGTACTCATTAATGTTTGTTGAATGAGTAAGTGAATGCCATTTAGTCTGCACCTTTCATTGACACTCATAAATATAAGTTTGAACATTAAAATTTTAAAGTGTGGAAACAGCAGTGGGTGGGGGGTGAAGTAATACTGGTATCCACACCAGCTATTTCTCTGAAGAATGATAGGCACAGCCAATTGACTTGAACATACACAGTTGCCTGAGGCTTGCTTTTGTGATTCAGCTTTGATCTATTGCACAGATGAGATGAGAGTGTTTAAAGGTTAAGATTTAAGATACACACAAGTCATGGAAGCTTCTGAATGCTATGTTACAATGTTCAGACTGTTTTATGAAAAACTTTTATGAAAAACAATATTTAGAGTAAGTGCATTTTATATTATAATGTGTATTCTATGAAACTACAGATCATATAAAGAATGAATTAAAGTTCTAATTCAAGGTAACATATACATCAATTTATGCATATTGCTTTTTGTATTTTAAAAATGGACTTATTAATACTTCCTAGAGACCCATTTGTAGATTTTCAAGTGATTTTGATAAATTCTATTTTCCATTACTTTCCTTATTTAGCCAAATATTTGTTTCCAAATATTACTTGAATTGGGTATTTGGGGACTCATATGACATTGATTTTTGCCCTCTTTTTAAAAAAGAAATTAGGGACCGGAAATGTAGTTCAGCAGTGGAGTGTTTGCTAACAGTGTCTAAGACCCTGCATTTGATTCCCAGCATGGCAAAAAGCAAAAATGTTATCTTCAAACTTTAGAAAACTACAAGTTAATGGATAACATCTTCTCAGTTGAAAGTTTTTCCAATAAGTTTATTCTACACTTTGACATTTGTTCCAGATTTGTACTATATGCATACTATACACATATAAATACAGACCATCTTAAGGGAAAAAGGAGAAAGAAGAGTTAATGAAGATATATATTTTTTGAGAAGTTGAGACTGAAATTATTTATATCATTTCCCACTAAGATATATATATATATATTTAGAATTTTTTTAATTGAGAAATTTATTTGTTGAACAATCATACAAATTTTAACAAAATAATATATAATGTATATAGATTCTGAAAATTGGATTTATATCAGTATTTAAGTTTGCTTCATAGAGAATGAATTTATCAATTTTTAAAAATTTTTCTTTGAAAATTTTGACAAAAATCCACAGTACAGAACCTGCTATCAGCCTAATGATGTTAGCCTTTTTAACTTAAAGTATTCCTTCCTATTATTTAATCAAATAGTAAAACTATAAGTCCATTCTATGGATGCATGAAGTATGTATTTTACTTATTGGCTAAATATTTTGATATGTATTGTTAAGATAATTTAGGACTAGTTTTTCTAAATAATAAATACTAAAACTATAGAAATTCAGAAAAAAAATGTGGCTTGTACATCTGAGATTTGGCCAGAGGCAGACAGAAAATTTCAGGTATCTTCTGATTTTCAAGAGTATTGGCATATTCATTTGCATCCAGGAGAACATAGTGTAATGCATGGAACACTTGACTATTTAGAATAGAAATGACTTTTAGAGATTATTACCTGTTCCAGAGATCCTCCAGATATGTTCTTCAGAGCAATAACTGGATAACATGTCTTGCAAAAAGGTCCTATTGTCAAGTATAATTGAGAAAGGGTAGGTTAAGATGACTGTGAAATCAAATCACCCCCAAATCTCTTACAACAAACGTTTATTTTTAATTCAAATGACACGTTCTTTGGGAGTTAACTGTTACTTTGCTCAAAGCAATCTTCAGAGGAAGTTACAGACTGAAGGCAGCCCCTTTGCAGAATATTGTTGGACTCAAGCTGAGCTACACAGTGGTTCTTAGGTTTATGCTAATAAGGGTCAGTCCAAGATTTTTGCTATCTATCTTCAATACGGTAGGGTTGTCACTGAAAAATGCTCCCAGGTTAGAGAGTATGTATTTTCTACTTCTCTTTTCCATTCAAATATAGTTTTTTGGTTCAGGTCTAGTTGATGAACTATGAATGACATAATACTATGGGTATTGTCTACAAAGTTTCTGACAAAGTAAACTCCAAAATCTATCTCATTCTCCCACCTGGGCATCAAAACTTGAAGTGACCCAGAAAGCCACAGGTTGAAGATAAAACCTCCATCTTCATAGACCCTGGAACAGTCTCCAACCTTGACTGATGTCAGAATCATTTCTTTATCTGCTCTAGCCAATGAATTGTTGGCAGAAATGATGTGTGACACTTAAAGACCAAACCTTAAAGAACCAGAAAATTTGTCATTACGATGCCCTTAAATTAGATGACTGATGCCATCATTTCTGGTAACATAAGGGTACTCATGATCAAGAACTATATTTCTGTTTTGCTAAGTGATTGAAATTTGAGAGTTTATTTAGGTAACTGAAGTTTACCTAATTAATAGATCTTAGGAAAGGCTCTGGAAAGTCCTGAATTAAAGGAATCATGTTCATCAGTGTTGAATCAGATTTTTGAAGTAAATAGTTTCTCACGTAACAGTAAGATCTTTGAAAATAATTCCATTTGTATAATATATGGGTAAGTAATCTTACAGTTAATCACTTCAAAGATTAATTGCATGTTAATCATATTGTATATATGAATTTGGAATGGTAGGCAGGTGCTTTTCAGGTAAAAATGTTAAGAAGCAAGAAAGTATTAAGGAATGCCAAAAAATCAATAATGTGTGATAGTCTTCTAATTTTTTCCTGAAATATAAAAGTGTCTAACAATATAAAAGGAATTAAGAATGTCATCAAGATTTTTTAAATTTATAAGTGGAAAATAATAATTTATACTTAAACACTTAAAAACCAATGAAGTAGGAGCTGCAAAATAACAATAGCTAAGAAATAGTAGTCTGACATATTAAATACACAGATAAATTTACTTCTAAACTCATCATTTAAAACTTAAATTTTACATTTTAAAATCATCTTAATACTTTATATATCTTAGTTTTATTATTTTATGATGATTCTTCAGAACCAAAACAATAATTTCAAAAACCTAGAGTATGTCCAAATTCTTTTCCTCTCTTCATTACAAAATGCCATCTTGAGATCTTCCTGAACTTACACTGATGAGTGAGAAGAGAAATGATAATTACACATTTGTCTAATATTTTACAAACATTCCTTTTTCCTAATCAACCTCCAAAAATCCCAATTAAAGAAAGTTTCTTATTAAGGGACCAAAAAACAGTTTCGGGGAATAAAATTTTTGAGCTACTATGAATAATCAACAGAGTACCCACAGAGATCTTCTTACTTCAGGTAAAATGTTAAAAGGAAATGATTGAGAAAATCTCAGATTGGATTATTTATATGTTTTAAACATTGACTACATACAAGTTAAATCTATCAGACTCTACTAAGCATGCACCGTGCCTGTCGTTTCTCCCCTTAGTCAGGGTCAGTGACATCATTCTGTCTCCTCCATGCCCATGCTTTTATTCAATTTGTTATTTAAGGTTCTGGTTTCTTTCTATAACAGCCTCTTTAACATAGCTTTTTTTTTTTTTTTTTTTTTTACCAAATATGTGTTATAGTTGAGAAGTCATCAATTCCCACATGAATTACTGAAACAGACTTAATGAATTTCCTTCTTTTATTCGATTCTCCTACATAGCATGGGATTTTCTACGTGGGTGTTTTCACTTCAGTATCCAAAGCAAGAATATATTTTCCATTTCTTGTATGATCAAGAATAAAATCCTATCCCCAACATTCTAAGTGTTCCCTATTTGGTTTCATGCTGAAGAGTAAATTTTATTATTCAGTTGAAGACTTCATAATGGTCATTCTCTGTCTTTCTATACTATGTTCTTCCAGCTGAAACCCTGAATTCTCTATTCTCAGAATCTCAGAAGCCTGATTGTGGTATCATTACGTTGGCTTTTATCTTGTTCAGTATCTTGATTTATGGATGAGACTGTAAGCTCTTAAACATTAGAAATGGAAGTTCACAGATCACCTAAAATATGAAAGTCTGGTAGTATATCATAGAAAAATAACAGATTTTTTTTCTTTGAGACATCATCCTTTATTTAAGAGTAATTAATGTGTAACATCAATAAAATGGTTTATAAAATATAGAATAGCTGAAAATAAAAATGGAAAATTATTATTATTAATTAATTATATGTTGTAAGATCATTCATATGTATAGTAGAACATAGTTCTAATGTGTGTCCTATTCCCACATCTGTACACATAACAAAACTTGAATGTACACAGGGAACATAACTCTTAATTTTCTGTAACTAACTTGGTCTCTTAAGGTCCATGACTTCACAGATTAATGGAGAGAAAATCAATTGAAAATCTCATTGACTAATTTAAACAGTTATTTTAAATTATACTTATTATTTCATTGGATAAGAATACCCAGACTCTCAGATAAACCCTTTTGTGCCATTTTCTCCCTAAGACGATGTCTTCTGCTGTTGATGGAACTAGTGATCTAGCCACTTGTTAGTTTTTCTTGGACTCAGAGGCCCTCCTGGCTGACTTGAACTCTCCCATTTCTTGGTGACAGTACTTTCCAGAATTGGGCAGAGCTTCCAATGCTTATAGCTCCTCAACGTTGTTAATGACATGTTGCATCTCACTCCCACAAGCTTCTCTGGCAAATTTGACTCAATTCTGGAAACAAGTGACTCAGGAAGCCAACACTTTAGGATCTCACTTTGACTAACCTGGTCGCTGAGCCAAATTGACCTCGGATTGGGGGCAATGTTCAAAGGGACCTCCTCCCAGACTTTCAATACAAAGCAGGATTGGGTGGGGGTGAAGTATCTGTTCTACTTTGATATTAACTCTTACTTTTTACATATAGCCCAGAGAAGAAAAACATGGCTATACTTCAGTTGTGCTCCTTTGCATTCCTATTGGTCTCTTCTTTCTCATTCTCCTAATCTCCAAATTCAGAAGGTGTGGCCTCACTTTTCATACTCCTTTTTTCCTGTCTTAAGTTAAGCCTTTATGGTGGCTAGTGATCCTCTATAGTAGGAAAATTCTTATGAGCATGTGACATGCAGGTTTGGTTGTTAATGATAAAGTGGGAAATAAATCTGCAAAGTTGTGTTTCAAGATAATAGTCTGTCTTGCTTCTTAATTCTACTCTGACTTTCAAATGTTGGGTATGCAATATGCTTTTCTCTTTCTCTTCGCATACTTTCTGCAATATTTCCAACATCTCCTTTCTCTCCGTGGCTTTCCTCACATCTATCTCCAGACACGTGGATGCCCCAGAGCTAGAGAGTTAAGGTCAAGTACCCAGGAAGCAGGAGAGGGGGATCACATTAAATTTTAAAGCTATTATCATTGTTAGAAAGGATTTAAAGTATGTAGTTTACCATTCTCACCGTTAGGATTTAAAAGTTTCCATACTGTACTTAACTCTAAAAACGCCATTCTATTTCATGCCCATTATTTAAAACCATCTCTTCTCTCAAATCCCTTCTTAAAATTTCTCTGAAACTTTTATAAAGAAGGGAGCCTGAAGGTCTTTACTTAAAGACAAGAAAGCAAGTTGAATTTAAATAAAAGACATAATAAGACAGACCAAGCATATGGGAAGTTAAAAATTAATAAGCTCACCTTTTTCAAGTAGCTTTCTCCATCTAATTTTTACATTTTAACTCCTTGTTTCATTGTTATCTCTAGTATAGAAATGTTCCTCATGGATTGTGGTGCTTTCCATTTTGAAATACATCAAATTCATTTCAACCTCTACTAATAAAAATAGTAAATTTAAATAAAATGCTATTTTAAAATGAATTTTCTTCTTTCTCGAAGGGAGATAATAATGCCTTTCTAAGACCTTCTCAAGGAATCTATGAGGATAAAATGGATAAAGTTTTAGGATGACTTAAGCTTATTAGGGAAACAATATGAAGTATAACAATTCACATCTCTTCTGAGTGCTCACTTCCTTGGGATAGTTGATAATTCACTATACTTGGAAGCTTTTGGTGTCTCTCCTGTGTTCACAGACACTTTACATCTGTATGCAAAACGAAGTAAGACAAATAGTTTGGGTTGTAAATAGATTTATTCAATAATTAATGTGAGAGCCAACCATAAAGCAAATGAGTACAAAATTAAGGATTATATGATCTTTAAAATATTAATTGTATTCCAGACAAAATTATATTTGTGCAGAAATATAATCTACATGATATTCAGATTTGTTAAATACATGGTTCAGAAGTGAACTTTTACACAACGGATGTGGCTTATGGCAAAGTTTTAAAGTAAATCCCAAGTTTTCACAACAAGTTTTGCTGGCTCTTTCAGGCTATAAAAAAGGCAAAGATAGTTTTCAATTTTAAGTTTGCAAAATCAGTGAGGCTTCACAGGAATTACATCTCACTTTCTTATAATGGATAAATATGGACAGCTTATATAGTATAATTTATGATACACTTATGCAGTATCAGAAGGAATTTTAAATAGCTTAAAATAGATAATATTCCTTCAACATCTTAAACAAACTAAAGAACATTATAATTATCACTAAAAAAAGTGGTGCGAGATGCTATGTTACAAAAATTTTTCAAATGCCCCATTGTTTACGGAAGATCTGTAAGCTAGGGCACTGAATATATTATACATATTTTATAAAGTCTTAATGCATATAAATGTAAGGTGCTATTTTTCCTTTCTGTCTTCTTGGATGCTATGTACCGCTCAGTTTAGATGGAAGTCAGCAAAGTGAATAGAGATTTGTTCTTTTCCTCTCATAAGAGAAAAAAGATGTTAAAATCCTGTCGCTCTTTCCCTGACTGGTCACACATGCAGATAAAATAACTGAATGTTTGAACGGAAGTACGCATATTGGCAGCTCCCAGAGATGTGCTTCATCCCAAGTTTGCTGGGTGTGGAAGGAGCATGCAAACCTTTCACGTGAACCTGGAAGCGCTTGCTTGGCAGGGCTCACATCTCTGGTGAATGATTGGCTGTAGCAGCCATGAAAATAAATAGAGCAAATTCAGTCTTATTTAAAAATACTTGTCTGACTTCTAACACCAGTCTTTTGTACCTCCTACTGCTATGGAAATGTCCCCACTTCAGAAAGATCTGGTGACATGGTAAGGCACTCATTGTTTCTGTTATAGCACATCCTACTTTATGATCAGGCGAACTGTGGCACATAATCCTCAGAGCGAACCTTTCATAAACCAGTTTGAGGATACTTGACCAAGACAAAACCAAATGCCGTTATTCATGTGCTAATTACCTCTTTTCCAAAATAATTTCAAAAAAGCACATTTTTGTTCCTCTCTTTGCTTGTGTTTTACTATCCAATGAGTGGTAAGCCCATATGAAAAATTCAGTTCCATGATAAATGTAATAATATCTAGAAACACCACGTGTTCTCTTTGGGGTTATTCCTTCCTACACTTTGTCTCCCTTGCTCTGCTGTTGACACCCTAGTGTGCGTCTCACCTCAGGATTCCTGTTCTTGGCTCTTCTTCTGCTTAGAATGTTTCCCCCCATATTACATCATTCAGACCGCTGCTCAAATGTCACCAAACCAGAGAGCTCTTCTCTGATCATATTGTCATTCTCTATCCCTGACACTGTTTTTCCTCACAGCATTTGTTGCTAACACTGTATTTTATTATAGTTCTTAGCATACGTTTCACTTTCTTCCTATTGTCATTCAATTATGAGTGCATAGGGCTGGGGCTTCATCTTTTTCATTCATGACTGTATCCCTTGTGCACAGTGTAGGTGCTTTCTAAATTACTGACTAATGCATGAATGCTTATTATTAAAGTAGAACGGGACTCGATGTGTGTTCAGGTTTTCTTTATCGTTTTTACATTCATATGACCATAAGTATGAATGAATCTAAAATGTGTAAATAGAGATTATGAATGGGAAAATAATAAATGAAACATTGCATACATTTTGCAAATGCTTATTAAATACTATAAAAAGAATAAACCCCAGAGACTTTCCCCATAATGCTAGTTTTATATCCATTTTATTTTTTTCTTAAATGAGTAATTGTTGGATGAGGTACAAGATAAGCTGCTTTACAATGAATTTTACTTATTAGGAAAAAATGTTGAAATCTATAACTAATGCAAGACATTAAAGCCTTCTTAGAATTGAAATAATATCATTTAAAAATATTTCTGGAAATGAATGCTCTGAATTCTTTCAAAAGCCTGAAAATGTTTTCTCACCTAAGTTGGTGTGGAGATAATAAGTGGTTGGTTCCGGGATGACTCTCATCCCTTCTGGCATATGGATGGCATAGGATCATCAGTGACACATATGGAGGACGAGTTATTATCACTGACATGAGTAGGCCTGGCAAACAACAATGTTAATAATTCATCATGAGAAGGCTCATGGGCCTTTATGTGACTCCAGCTATCCCCACCTCCCCCAGCTTTCACTTCTTTGGGGACATAAACTTAAATCATTTGCAGTTTAACATTCCAGGGACACAGATTGGGCTCTATTTTCACTGAGGAAAACTCCAATTCTCAAATATTTCCATCAATTCCCTCTGCTTACTTGCAAAATATTTCCTTCATTTATTTCTGTGGCAGTTCATATAAGCCTCAACAACATTGTGTTTGAGACATTTATTGTGCAGCTCTGCTTCTCATAGACTCTTAGAAAATGGCTTTTGATGATCATTAAGCTGTGATCTTTTGGCCTGTAAGATTTAAGAGGTATGTTCAAGTAGGTTATCATTGTGCATCCCAATTTTTAAGTATTCTAATATATGTCAGTTCAAGGTTACTCAGAAAAATGCATATATGCCAATGAGATTTCTTTTTTATACTTACAAGAAAATGTTCAGGGTAGAGAGCTACTCACTCAATTGCATCCAAATAGTACCCAGAGTTAGATAACTGATTGCAGATATCAGCAGTAGCTTTATACTTACACATTATAAGTATGAAGGTCATACAACGTTAGTATGAAAATTATTAAAAAATGAAAAAGATGCCCAGAATATCATCATCTTAATACATTCTTATTAGCACAGACATATACTTCCTTCCCACATTTCCTCTGATGCTGCTGCTGGGTATGTACATCAGAGTGTATGTGCAATTTTGTACAAGTTCTTAGTCACTTACCCTCAGTATACACAATGTTGATGTTTCTATACTGTTTGTCGTTTTTCTCTTAAATAGTATTACATCAAGGAGATACACTTCACCACTCCCATTTTTAGATGGATTCCAATACCATGCCATTACCAATAGTGCAATGATTATTATCTTTGTCCTTGAAGATTTTTTCTCTACACTTTGGTTTACTGTTTATTTTGGTAAATGACACAGATAGGACATTGTTTGGTCACTAGTTAGAAACATTTTTTTAATCAAACTTGATACAATATTACTAAATAACTTTCCAAACCATGATGTTACCAGCAGTGTTTTCATGCAAATTTCATGATGCATTTGCCATACTGATTAGTATCATTAAAACTTAATTTGAATTTGTTTAGGTACTAAGAAAATCAGTATGACTGAACCTCACATGGTTCACGTGGTTTATTTCTAGTTTCTTTTTTATGTGTGACCTTATGTTGCATATCCTTTAACCTATTCTTAGACTTAAGAAATCCTTACATGTTTCTTCAAACTCCTGTGGTTCACTTATTTTCAATGTTGCACACTGTTACATTTGGGAAAACATGATTTCTTAATTAAGATATCTCGATGAAATTTTGGGAGTTTTTTCCTTTGTAGAAATTATGAGCAGAAGTGTTATGCACATTATTTGTATTTCTTCTAGGACATGTACAAGAATTTCTGAAGGGTATATACCTAATAAACAAGTCTCTGGGTCATAGGATGTGATTAATAGTTATTGAAAAATTGTTTTCTAAAGTGTTTGTTGATTAAAAAAAGAAATACAAAATTTTACAAACTTTTTAATTAAGGAGTTGAGTTACTGTACAATCATAATTGCTTATAAAGTAATGATATGATACGCCTATGTTCTTAGACCAGAATTAGCCCTTACATGGCCCACACCCCAGTCTCTTGACTTTTCTATATTTTACCCATATAAGCAATATAAATGCTTAGATTGTGAATTTTCCAGGATTAAATTATTGAATAAGCATTATTTGGAATCTCAGGGGCATAAAGACTATGCTACAATGTTAATTGAATCCCTAGATCTCTCCCTGTCCTCACTCCCTATCCCCTCCCCCACACCAATTAGACCCCTCTCCAACCCTCCCCCAACATATCTATGATTGTCCTAGATTATGGAATTCTACTCAGCAATGACAAACAATGATACAAAGCCTTTGAATGTAAATAGACCACAGTGGGAGAAATCATGCTGAGTGAAGTTAGCCAAACCTGGAAAGTCAAGGGTAGAACGCTTCCCCTCATTTGTATAGGCTGGCGCTAAACCCAGGCTTGGGTGAAAGGTAGACAAAATTTTATATTTCAAATTTTTATCCGCCCTTTGTATTTCTTCTTATGTGTTGATTCAAATCTTAATTTTAATTGATTCTTAATATTCAGAATATATAAAGAATTCTGAATTTTCCTAGGTATATGAAACTGGTGACTTTCAACGAATAGGAGAACTTCATTTTAACATAAACAATTTACTAGCCTTTTCCTTTATGGTTATTGCTTTTTTTAAAGTCTTAGTTAAAACATTCTTTCTCACTTACAAGCCTATAACTTTAATACACCTGTAATTAATTTTTGTGATTAATTAAAAGTGATCCCCTCACCAAAGCCATTTAATATGAGGACTTTTCTATACCTATTTCTGACACCTTCCTGTCATTTCTTAATTGTTCATGGACACATTGATCTGTGTATGGGCTCCATAATTTTTATTATCTGACTTATTTTTCTCTCCTTAGGTCATCACTATAAGATTTATAATTTCTAGTGACTTAGAATTACTTTTGATGCCTCTAAGATGTACCTACTCCTGTATTCTTCCTTTATAAGAGTATTTAGGCTAAATTTTGCCCTTTTGGACTTCCATGTAAATTTTAGAGTTTGCTTATAATTTTCTACCCCTCTGGGAATTTGATTGAGATTTTATTCAACATATATTACAAAATTTATACTTTACAGTATTGAATCTTCCTATTGAAGAGCACACATATTATTCAATGTTTTATATTTCATTTTCAATGATTTTCAAATTAAGTTTTGTCATGTTTTTCAGAAGTGTTCACATTAGCAAGAGACACATACTACTACTTGTCTTATAAATTTTTTTTGTTTAGGGGCACATAATTCTTTTCTCTACCTTATACTTAAATAACATTCATTTTCCCAGATAGTGCTATGGAAGAAATAAGATTGAAAACTACACTAGATATGTCCCACACCATACACATTCAACACACTCTCCATCATTTTCATTCTCCTTTCATCCCTAACATGTTGACATTTATTGACTTTATTAATAACTTCCTTGCATTTGACTATCTGTTCAATTTAGCCAGAAGAGAATTCCTGAAATTCTCTCCTGAAATTATTGAAAGTCAATAACTGGAGTAAGGAAGTATAGTGAGGCCAAGAATATTGAAGGCAGATGAATGGCTCCTCATGAGCCTTTCCTGTAGAAGTCACAGTTCATCTCTAGGCAGCTTTCTATAAGATGATCATCAGGTTCTAGAAAGTGCTACCATTATTTGTTCCTTCTGGCCACGAATGATAACAGTCTTTATAAGTAGTTTACTTCTATGAAAATAAATCATTAAAATCTACTAAACCATTTTGAATAAAATCTTAAAGATACAATTTAGATCTCAATTCTATAGCAAGACTTAAAATGCTACCCTTTCCATCAGCCAATTATTTCAAATAAATATACTACATTAACTCCTGCATTTCTCAGATTTCTTTAACAATGTATTTAATTATATATGTTCCAAGAATATCCTTGCTTATTGTCTGCTTTCTTCCAAAAGCTAAGGAATATCAGGTATTTTTTAAAAATTTGATTTTGCTTAAAATATTCATACTCAACTTCCCTTGTGACAAATAAATAATGTGTGCTCATGTGGTCAAGGATATTGTATTTTCTTTTTACATCCAAACCCATAGAACAGGAAGGGGGATTATGATTCAAATAAACTGTGATCATTGGACAAATGATTACTATATCAAATCCTCTAACTACATTGAAACTTTTAACTAGTTCAATGTGATTGGAAAGGAAGCAAAATGAGTTGTTTCTTAGGATAATCCAACAACAATTTTAAAATTTGGGTGGCTGCATTCACAATGACTGCATCATTTAAAGTTGAAAGAATTAAAATAACAGAGAATTCAAGAGCTTATTTGAAGATTCTTAATGTCTTCACTCAATTATTAACAGAACAGGCAGAAAAAAAAGAATGTAAATGTTTTTAATAATAGCATTAACCAATTTGACCCAATTGACATTTTAAATATTGTATTTGATAATTACAGAACATACTTATTTTACAAGTGAAAGTGAAACATTAATTAAAACAGATCATAAATTATTTACAGATGCCTTGCACATTTCAAGATTTTAGAAGCTATGTATTTGTCACTGTGGAAATTAATTAGGACAAGTTACAGAGTAAAAAATTTTAGGAAATGAAAATTTGGGGGCAACAAATGTCTCAAAAGCAATACAGAGTTCAGAATAGAGTGTAACAATGTATTCATAGTAAAAAGTTCTCAACTATATAATAAATATTCATTCAAGAATGAGAATAAAAATTTTTTAATTTAAGAAAAACATAAGAATTTCTGAAGGATATGTTTAAAGGGAGTGGAATTGCTCTTCAAGAAAAAGTATTTATGCCAATAAATAAGTCAGTAAAAGAACAACTCTGTAGCATGCACCATGCAGAAAGGACTCCAGTCTTCTCCAGCAATCCTGTTCCACTTAAAGGGCAAAGAGACAAAATAAAACAAACCTGAGAAGCAGCATTGGAGCCCACCATTCTGGAGCACAGTTTTACCAAAAACTAAACAAAACAAACCAACTGAAACTTAGTCATAGGAATATAAAAGAGTCTGAGTCTTGTTAGACAAAGATGTGACAAAAAGATTGGAATTATCAGAACAGAAATTATTTTCTTTAAACTATGATAAATATACTAAGGGTGTAGGTGGGAAAAGTAGAGAACACACAAAAACAGACAGCGTGAGCAGAAAGATGAAAATTCTAAGAAAGACTGAAAAAGAAAGCTAGAGGTAAAAAGTACTGTAACTAACATGAAAAATGGATTTGATGGGCTCATTGACAGACTAGACACTCTAGGAAAGAGTCTTTAAGCTTGCAGATATGGCAATGGAAACTTTCAAATTTCACAAGAGTGAGGAAAAAGTGAAGGAAAAAAAATCCAGTAGAGAATATGCAAGAACTATGGAATAAATACAAAACAAAACAAAAAACATTATAAATAAATGCAATGTTAATATACAAAAGGGAAGAAAGAAAAGAACTATTATTTTAAACAATAATGATTGATAATTTCCCCAAAGGAATGCTATACAATAGAACAGATTTAAAAAAAAAAAAACAACAAAACTTCAAAAACCTCCAACAAGATAAATGCAGAACAAAAAATACATAAACAACAATAAAGCACCTCAAAACAAAGCCCTACACCTGGGTGTATCATATTTAAACTTCATGAAATCTAACAAAAAGAAAATAATCTTGTAAGGAAATAAGTAAACACTATACCTACGGAAGAACAAAGATAAAACTTACATGGAACTTCTCAGAAATCATTACAGCAAAAAGGGAGTGAAGTGAAATATTAAAGTGTCGATAGAAAAAAATCAATAACTTAAAATTCTATACATTGTGAAAATTATACATTAAAAGTGAGGGCTACTTTCTTAGATAAACAGAAATATCTCAGTAGATCAGCCTTATAGGTAATGTTAGAAAGATGTCATTCAGACAGATAGAAAATACAGATCAGAAACTTAAGTCTACATAAATGAAGGAAGGACTTTGGAGAATGAATAAGTGGAAGTAAATTAAAAATATTTACTTTGGGGGACAGGAATGGTTTCTCAGTGGTTGGAGCGCATGCCTGACATGTGTGGAGACCCAGGTTCAAACCCCCATGCCACATACACAACTGTTGGAGAAAGAGGCCAGATGGAAAAATAAATCAAATTTATTCTCTTTCTCCTTTAGAAAAAATATTCATTTTTCTTATTCCTGATAGATTCATCAGATTATATTTCATATAAAAAAGGAGCTTCTGTGGTCATATATGTTTGGGCATTACCCCTGGATAACTATGCATATATACTTTGGTTATTGATGGTCTGATAATGTTTCCCTCTCATTTGTATCTCTATATACTCTTAATAAAAAAAGAGAAAAGAAAAAAGGAGCTTCAATGTATACAGGAAGGAAAAATAAAATTATTTTTCTTTAGAGATGACATGGTTATGTATACAGAAAATCCAAAGAATCAACACAACTCCTAAAGCTAATAAGTGATATAGCAAGGCTTGAGGACACCAGGTTAACAGACAAAAGTCAATTACCTTCCTACTTTAAGCACGCACAAATAGGATTGAAGATTAAGACCATTTGACCATTTCTTAATAGGCTCCCAAATAAAATATTTACATGTAAATCTAATGAAATATTATATATTCATGAGGAAAATTATAAAATTCATATGAAAGAAATTGAAGAACAAGATATTCTATGTTCATAAATAGGAAGAATCAGTATTGTTAAGTTATAATGTCTTCCCAAATTGATCTATAGGTTCTATATAATCTTGATAAAAAAATCCTGGCAGCTGGGCATGGTGGTGCATGCCTTATAATCCCAGTGACATGGAAGGCTTAGGCTGGAGGATTGCAAGTCTAAAGTCTACCTCAGCAATTTCTCAAGGACCTAAGCAACTTAGTGAGAACTTGTCTCAAAATAAAATATAAAAAGTGCCAGTGATATGGCTCAGGGGCTAAAAAACCCTGAGTTCAATTCCCAGTACAAAAAACAAACAAGCAAACAAAATTTCTGGCATGTTATTTTGTAGACTGTAAAGTTTATATGAAGTGGCAGATGACCCAGAACAGTCAACTCAACATTGAAGGAAAGAAACAAAGTCAGAAGAGTGACCCTAACATCACCCAACTTCAAGACTTGCCATGGAGTTACAGAAATTAAGAAGGTGGTACTTGACAGAAACCAAAACAAACAAAAAAGCAAACACATCAGTGGGACAGAATAGAGGAAGCTAGAAACAAGCTCACATAAATAAAATTGCATTGAGTGTTTATCAGCTTTTGTCACTGTAAACAAAATACTGGACAAGAACAATTTAGAGGTGGAAAATTTTGGCTCATGGTTTCAGAGGTTCAATCCATGGTCAGCCAGCACCTTTGCTCTGGGCCTGTGATTAGGCAGAATATGATGGCAGAAAGTTACAGCAGAAGAAAGATGCTCACCTCATGGTAGCTGGGAAGCAGAAAGAGAGAGGGAGGAAGAGAGAAAGAGAAGAGTCAAGGACAACCAATAATCCCCACAGGCATGCCCCCAGTGACCTACTTCCTCCAACCATACCCCCACCTGCCTACTCATGCCCCCAGTAG